>MIQA02022148.1:0-12914 GCA_001887855.2 Sclerospora graminicola | reverse complement strand
GGGGCGATATGCCTTCCCCCAATGCACCTGACACAACATCTTCAACAAAGTTGACAGGTTAAGGTCTTTCGCCCGCTAGGGACTCGCGGTGATATCCAGGGTCACCAAGGGATCCGGGCACGCGCACCATTGTGGTGTAAGGTCGCTCTCAGAAATTCTTCCTGAGACGCGAACACCCACGGGGGGGCCAGACGACTGACTGTCGGAGGAGGTACTCCGTCCATCCGAGTCATGATCTGATCCGGCATCCGGTCGGCTGGATCTGTCACTTCCATCCGCTTGATCATGACTACTCGGATTTTGCATGTTGAAAGCTCACCTTGTGTACCCGTCAGTACTGGCGGTTGCGCTCTCCTGGTAGACCCTAGGGCGAAAAATGTAAAGTCCGTCGATAAAGGAGATGAGGGTTAGGACTAGGGGTAGCTCCTGGGCGGAAATCGTCACCGGGGAGCTCGACTGGCAATATACTTGAACTTTGTATACTGCGACGGCTGGACCGAGAATAATCGATCGGCCAGCCAAACCAATAATAATGAAGGGTAAATCCAAACGTGTACGTAAAGGGGAATCCAAATATAACTCCACAATCTTCCACAGAAGGCCAAAATGTTACCACTTCCCAATACTTAATACCGTGTTCAAAACACGGGCGACTTGAGGTGAGTATACGAAACGCCGCGACTCCCGGTCAGGGGACTTCCGGTGGGTTACTTAACCTTCCCCGGGCAAACCAATAGCAGCAAGAGGGGACCTTGTTAGCCTCCGCTGTGAACCAATGAAAGCGACTTGTGTCTAAGAAAGTGAAACGTATACTGATTTATCCCTATGTCCAATACTCCCTTTTGTGTAACCTACCCCAATAGCCCGGCTGGATAGTTATGTGTCTTACCCGAAAAATCCGATAGCCCGGTTAACTCCGCTTTTGGTACCACCCCGGCCGGTACACCCAACCCAAATGGTACCAGCCCAGCCGGTACACCGAACCTAGCTGGTACCAGCCCGACCGGTACATCGAATCCAGCCGGATCGGCCGGATGGCCATCCATCCAAGCTCACTGGCCGCTGGCGTTAGCACTTCCTTGGCAGCTCCACGTCGATCCGGGTGCCTCCATCGTCCTCTAGAACACTCAACCTCCTTTAGGCCCCTTTCGCCCATACCTTCCGACCAATCCGCCCCTCGGCCGTCCGCCATCCGAGGTCGCCCCGTCCGCCTAGTCCACTAGCCCAACTATCCACGTCTTCAGTCGCACTCATCCGGCCTGATCCCAGGCCTGGCGCCGTCCGGCCGCTAGTAGATACGCTCGGCGGCGGCCATCCGGCATCTATGCCCTTGGTCCACATTTTCCGCCAATCAGAAAGTGCCCTCTGGAAAGTACTTCACCCCTTCTCATCAATCAATTCACAAGTCACTTTACCACACAGCAGTTGTTCAAACTTCTTTCCCCAAGCCAAAAGGAGGCGCCTTCAAGAAAAAAAGTAATTCTGCCAGGCCAAAAGGGACGAAAGACGGGAATAAGCCGCACGGCCGAAATTGGCCAGAGCTGAAACAAGGAGAGTTGGAAAGACTACTAGATTTATTTGAATTAGTGGTGATTACGCACGCTATGGACTGAAAGGTGTAGAATAATAAGACGGCGGCGGCATGTTCTATGCCTGTGAGAAGAAATCAGCCATTAGAATGTGGTGCAGCGATATGACAAAAAAGTTAAAATAAGGTGGACCACACATGCCCGTTGATTGGTGACGATGGGAACACCCATCAAGATAGGACAGTTGATGGGTGGAACAGGCTGGCTCCGTATACGATGAAGACGGTTGACAACGGGCTTTTGCAGTGTGAAGGGATAAGTCAAATACCGTTATTGTACCTGGTCCCGGATATTAATGGAATGGCAAATGTCACGGTCCGATCGGGATATTGGATGTCAAGTGGAGTTCACAAGGACGTGCACGACTAGATCAACCGAGGCAAACTGAAGATACGGCATCAATGGCGAAGTGATATATCAGGAACAGCAGAATCCAGTTATCGGAATGAGTCACGAACGGTACAAATGTTGAAGTTGGATGTGATATGGCAATCCCGGCCCGATCGGCCGAGTCACTTAGTTCCGCCCTAGAATACGAAGATCGGATACAGGACAGAACTGGGTGTATGGAGCGGCGAGCCGTACGAGCATTACTAAGCTGAGGCAAGCGGTGAGAGTCGATGGATCCATCCAGAATTAACGCAAGAAGGTCTGATCAGGTCCAATTTCACGAGAAGTGGTGAGTCGGTGCGATCTTTGCAGCCCAACATGCAATGAAGGTCAAGAATATGGTCGAGTGAACTGGCAATGTCGATGTGGTGATAGCCCTGAGGTGTTTCGAGGTGATCTGGGGCTGATCGCCCTGATCACCGCCCCGATCACTATGCCGATCGGCTATGCTGATCATGATCTGAACGATCAGGGCCGCAAAACCGGCTTCCAGGTGCGAAGAGAGACGGAGTTTTCAGTTAGGCGGAATTAATATGGGGCGAACTGGTGTCTGAAGGCAGATCTTCGAGCTGGTTCCAGGCTTGCGATCGAGAGATCAGGATGGTTGAAGATCGCGTAGTGTTTGGCCATAATCAGTCAGGAAGTGGTACGGAGCAGTTTGAAGGTGCAAACAAAGATGACAAGGTGGTACTAGCGCAACCGTGCGACACAAAATGAACGGGATGGAAGTATGAGGTAGGCACATGAGTTGGTGTATGATACACAAAGATATTTGACATTGCATATATAATAACAGGATTGAATTTACCCCTAAGCAAAGAGTCGCTTCGCCACGTGTCGCGGTCATTGGGAGCACAGGGCTAGGCCCCTGTAAGCTCAACTTAATTAACGCTTAAGACGCGCTTAGACGCATTTTGGCTTTACCGGGAAGACCCCCGACGGGTTTTTGTTTAGGTTTTTCAACCTCACCCCCCCCCCACGCGCACGTGTGGAACACGTTTATTAATGGAAAGGTTCTGTGGAGATAACGTTTGTGGTTTACTGTGGAAGATCGTAATTGATCGTGGTTTTCTTGGTTTCTCGTTGTCTCTTGTTCTTATTTGCTGGCCTGGTTGGACGAAATTTCCCGATCCGTGCCTCGATACTGAAGTTAAGTACCGACCCTGACTCGTTCTCCGGTGAAGATTAAAACCCAAAGACACCCCTGTCTCCAGAAAGTCATCCCCTCCGACCTGATTAAGATCATCGTTTTCATCAACGAGTCCACCTGAGTGAGTGTAGCCTGCCCCGATCAATGGGTACACAAGGTGAGATGAAGTTAAGTATGGATTCTATCGCACATGACGACCGGTCGGATGACAAGGATGATCGAAACAGTCACCATAGTGATGATTCGTCCGATCCTGATGGCGATCAGGATCAACGGGGTTGTGGTAAAGCGATCGGAAAATATTGAGACTGAAGTGGATCACACATGGCCGTTGTTTGGTGACGATAGAACACCCATCAACATATGACGGTTGATGGGTGGGAAAAGGCTGATCACAGTAAGAGGAAAAGGTGGCGGACAACGGATATTCACGATGTGGAGAAATCAGCCAGGTACTGTCGTTAAGCCCAGTCCCAGACACTGATGGAATGATGGAGATCACGATCACGATCGTTATTACGGTTACTAAGTGGAGTTCCCGTGGATGTAATATGAGAAGAGTAACTGTTGACATGACGTGTCAAAGGCAGGCGTCTAGCCGATCTATGAATGGTATAATGGTTGAAGTTGATCATGACACGAAGTTACGGCCTGATCAGCCTGTTATGCCCGAGCAATGAAGATTAAATGTGGAATGAAGTCGGGCATGTGGAGTGACAGGTTGTGTGAGTGACGATAACCTATGGTTTGTCCGAAGATGACGTGGCAAGGCCTGATCAGGCCTGATCAGCCGAGATCGGTGTTCGTGAGTGATGATAACTTATGGTTTGTCCGAAGATGACGTGGTAAGGCCTGATCAGGCCTGATCTGTCGAGATCGGTGTTCGTGAGTGATGATAACTTATGGTTTGTCCGAAGATGACGTGGCAAGGCCTGATCAGGCCTGATCAGTCGAGATCGGTGTTCGTGAGTGATGATAACTTATGGTTTGTCCGAAGATGACGTGGCAAGGCCTGATCAGGCCTGATCAGTCGAGATCGGTGTTCTATGGTTGTCCTGACGGGGTATAAAGGTCGGAAGTATGGCCTAGAAGATGAATTGAGTCGTGATGAAGATGACCCAGAGCGTTCCCGAGGTGATCAAGGGCTGATCGGCCAGATCACCATCTGATCACTCGCTTGATCACTATGCCGATCGTGATCAGGGCCGATCAGCCTCTGATCAGCGTTCAGATGCAAGGGCAAGTAAGTTCTCGGTTTGGTCGGACTATATATGAAGTGGACAAGTGCTGAAGAGCAGGTCTCAAGTGGTTTCAAGGTCGTTTGTTGAAGATCAGGATGGGTTGAAGATGTTTTGAAGAGTCGGGTCGTGATCAGGGCAGAAGCGGTACAGATCAGCTTGAAGGTGCAGCCAGGATGGGTAAGAGGGTGTTACCAACCGTGCGACGAAGTAAATAGGTTCGAAGTATAGGTCAGGCATGAGTTGATGTATGGTACACAGGTATAGGACATTGCATATATAATAACAGGTTTAGATTTCCCCCTAAAGCAAAGAGTCGCTCCGCCACGTGTGCGGTCATTGGGAGCACAGGGTTGATTAGTCCCCTCTTGCTCAACTATTTCCCGGTTAAGACGCGCTTAGACGCATTTTGGCTTACCGGAAGGCCCCCGACGGGTTTGTTTTAGGTGATCGAACCTCACCCTCAACGCGCACGTGTTTGGAACACGTTAATAATATTGGTAAAGGTTTTGTGGAGATAACGTTTGTGGATTACTGTGGAAGATCGTGGATTGATCGCGTTTTCTTGGTTTCGTTATCTCTCTCTCTCATTGGCTGGCCTGATCAGACGAACTTTCCTGATCAGTGCCTAGATACTGAATAAGTGTCGACCCCAACCCGTTCTCCGGTGAAGATTTCCACCCGAGGACACCCCCCGTCTCGAGAAGGTCAAACCCTCCGACCTGATCAAGATCATCCTTTTCGTCACCGAGTCCACCTAAGTGAGTGTAATCAGCCCCGATCAACGGGTACACAAGGTGAGATGAAGTTAAACATAGATCCTGACGAGCATGAAGACCGGCCAGATGACCGGGAGGATCAGATCAGTCATCACAATGGTGATTCATCTGATTCCGATGCTGATCAGGATCGACGGAGTACCCCCTCCGATAGTTGGTCGTCCGGGCCAGTGGGTATCCGGATTCCACCCACGACTTCGGTCATGGATTTGGAAATCGGCTCCACCACAATGATGCGCGTGCCCGGATCACTTGGTGACTCAGGATATCACCGTGATTCCTTTGATGATGAAAAAGATGTGAAAATCAAAGTGGAGGAAACTTTTTCGGGTGTATTGGAGGAAGGCGTATTGCCTCCGATGCTGTCCATTTCTAAAGGAAGCGATGATCGACCTGGTTTGGTGGAGTGCCAGGTCGAGATTAAAGATGAAATAACTCCCCACATGGCCCCGATCGGAGCCGATCTGGGTTATAGTAAAGTTGACTATAACCCAGGAAAGGATCGAGGTGTTAACCTTGATCCTATGCATAAGAAGAAAATGGAAAAAGACAGAAAAAAACATGGGGGCGGATCATTGCGATCCACCTAAAAAAATATGTGAAACCTAAACCGAAGATCTTCGAGGAAGACGAAGAGAAGATCGAACCAGCCGAGAAGACCACTGTCCAAGATGTGGAACGACTGTTCTATCTTCGAGAGTTTCACAAGTTCCTGGTTACCAAGCCAGTGATGAAGATCATCAAGCCTAAGATCATCGGGAAGCTGGAAGGTCGAGCGACCCGGCCGGTGATCACAGGCAGTCAACTTGATCTGATCAGGAACCTCTTGGCGCAGATCGACGAGGTTGCTTCACTACTGGTGCTTTCGACGCGAACATGCTATTCGATCTGGATCAAGAGACGATCAGAGAATCTATGATCACCCTGTATGATCATCTTGCCTCGTTACTAGGGGCGAACCCAGTGGTTCAGTCGCCGATCGCGGATCCCTCGCACCGATCGCAGTTGGTCGAGTATCCTATGGATATCGAGTCGATCTATCAATCGTCATCACAATCCGGAGCGGCATCCACCGACTCCTCGGTTGGGATCACACGTATGACGTTGGGCCCGAAAGGGATCCAGCAGATCGACCCCAAGATCGAGTCGCAGAACAGGAAGAGAAAGCTTGAACCTGGTAGAGTCGGATCGGATGATAGTTTTGAAGATGCTCAGGAAGTGCAACAGGCCAATCCGACCTCCAATACCGGTCACACCAACATGCCGGAGGTCCCAGAGCAATTAAAAGCCATGTTCGCGACAATGATGAACCGATTTGCGGGTGATCAGTATGAATTGCCTCAGTACACACCTGGACAAGGACAACCATGGCGATCGGCACCGAATATGAACCAGTCTGCTGAGAAATCGGTCAAGAGACCCGTGGATGTGGAGATGGAATCAGTCCGATCAGCCGGAATCGTTCGTTCGATATGCCAGGCCGATCACCAGGACCGATTTCACCGATCACCCCGCGGAGTGATGTGGACATGGAGTCAGAGGGCGAGATCAGCCAACATTTCGATCCAGATGATCTGGACATTGAGATGCCTCGTAGAGCGAATATGGCCGCCGCACAGGCATTTGACAGTGAATCAGGAACGATCACCCGAGTACGAATGTCTGCGATCTCGGAATTGAAGGATTTCACTGGCAAAGATATGGATGACGATCAGGCCAGGGCTTGGTTAAGCCGGACCAAGTCAGCTTTCCTGAGGGACAAGACACCGGAAGCTGAAAGATGCCTGATCTTCGCTGATCTAATGAAAGGTCCGGCCAAGAACTGGCTTAAACAGCTGAGTCGAGAAGTGCGTCTGAAGTGGCCTCGTTTGTGTGAAGAGTTTGAAAAACAATATTGCAATTCGGGGGTGTCTGTCGCTAGACAGTACTACCACATGAAGAAAAGATCCGACGAGACGCCGATCGAGTACTTACATCGGTTGAATGTTGCTGGTCTACGCGCGAAAATGCCGATCAAGGACCCACGACACCCGGATATAGCTCGCGAGCATGTCGAACACTTCATTGACACTCTGGAGAATCGCGATCTGGCTGATCAGCTAACCCTGCTCCGTATAAAGGACTCGGAACAACTGGAACTGACTCTGAGGACGCTGCAGCGCGCCAAGAGTTGACAGCCCAAGGTCGAGGTGGGATCGAACCGGTATCGGTCCAAGCCACACCCTGATCAGGGCAAGATACCGGCAGCCCGACCAGCCAGAGCGATTCGAATGATCGCGAAGGAATCAGACAGTTCAGGCTCTGAAGAAGAAAGTGGCCAGTCGAGTCTGAGTTCGGACGAGGAACAATACCGTCATGTATTTACGACGGAACCAATGTACCGCCCGAAATCATCGACTAATGGCATGGACGGACGGAAACCTGGTGGTATTCAACCTGATCAGGACCGATCTCGTAAGAAATGTGTGCATTGTGGGTCGCCCAAACATGGAGATCGTGATTGTTGGAAAAGAATTACGTGTGGAAAATGTGATCGCAAAGGTCACCCTTCTGATCATTGTTTTTTCGTGTGCAAGACCTGTGGGAAGCTTCATGACGCCGGCGCCTGCCCTATCGAAGAATTCTTTAATCTGATGCGCAAGTGGTATGTGCCGACTAAACATGCTGGTATGCTCCCACCAGATGTTGAGAAAATGTTAAACTAGATCGCTCGCCAGGTTGGAATCTGGTTCGAGCCGAGCGATCTATGTTCTGCATTTATGCATATGTCGGTAGCGGAGATAAGTTTGAGGAAAAGAAGATAACCGACCATACATGTTCTAATTCAAATTGCATCGATCGGTGTCCGATCTACAGTCTCAGAGTGGATGAATATTCCCGATCGGACGTGATCATGGAGTTGGATCTACTGCCCGGCGAATCCCGAGGATACTGGAAGTATCACTCTCCCGACAAGTGGTTTAAACAGGCAAAAGCTAATGGAAAGATCAACAATGAAAAAGCCACTATTCTATTTGACTCTGGGGGGGAAGTCTCGATCATCGACTCCGCCTTTGCTCGTAAGGTGGGATGTCGTATAGACGGTACCCAGAGGCAAGAATGTGTTGGGATCGGCGAGAGTTCATATATGACGGAAGGACGATCACGTGTGAAGATCACCCTGGCAGGATCCCTGGTCTACTATTTTAATGCTTGAATCGGCCGGTTATCCGGTCAAGACGCGATATTGGGGATGGATTTTATGGTACCATCCGGTATACGACTTGACCTGTCTCATGGAACCCTGACTCTGCCGGATGAAGTGCAGATTCAGTTATCTGGCCGACGACCTTTATATGGTACTCATGTACGGATGTTAAAGATGGGTCAGTACGAGAACATTGGGGTGTCCCGATCAGTCGATGTCATGATTCAGTCGAGTGATCGGCAACAGAAATTGTGGCTGACCCGTGGTGAACGATGGGTACCAACGTTCGTTAAAGGTATCGGCCGATCAAGCTATATCAGGGTCACAAATATATCCGATCAGCCGCTGATCATCCACGAAGACATGATCTTAGGGATGTGGCTACCTGAAGGGAAAGTACCCCGACAGATCGGATATGTTTCAGTGGGATCACGAAGATACATTGAATGGCAGAATCTGGCTTATCAAGCCACCACGGACATGATCAGTGACGAAGACTTAGTGGATGAAGATACCTCACCTATGGTTGAGAAGCCGGCGTATTCTACGCCGACCAAGCTGCTGATCAGGAAGCCACCGATCGAAGCGACAGGGGAAGGCCGGGTCAAAGAAGGTCCACAGATATTGAGTATAATTAGGCCCGGCTCACCGAAAACAACGGACCCAGATAGCGGAAATGACAGTGAGGAGTTCAAGAATGATCATGAGAAGGAAAAGGAGGATGAATCAGCCGAAGTCATTACGGAGGAAGGTGAACCTGAAGTAGATCATCAGTCGAGTGACGTACAAGGAGCGACTCAAGATGACACCGATCAGAAAAAGGCAGATCAGGTGGACGAGCAAGTGTGTATACACGAAGGTGGCGATCAGTACATTGAAGGTATCGAGAAGCAGATGGCCGTTTTGCCGGAAATATCGCCCAATATACCAGAAGTCACCATGGAAGATCTACAGGTTGGTGATCCCGAAGTGAACACTCCCGAGCAGATCGATCAGCTGAAGAAGATCATCTGGAAAAGACGCCATCTACTGATGGGGAAAGGTAACGCCCTACCCCCAGCCGCATTCGGAGCTGTTTGTGATATAGACGTGGGAAATGCAAGGCCGATCGCTCAGCGTTGTCGTAAAGTTGCATCTCAATACCGGGAAAAGTTATCCGATTTGATCAAGGGTTTGTTGAGTACAAATAACATCCGACCTTCAACATCGCAGTGGGCATCACCGATTGTGATTGTGATAAAAAAGAACGGGTCGATATTCGATTGTGTATCGACTATAGAATGGTGAATCGCCTCACGAAGTTGATGGTCTACCCGATGCCCCTGATCAATGATTTACTAGAAGATCTGGATAAAGTTTTATGGTTTTGTTCGCTGGATATGGCTAGTGGTTTCTGGGTGGTTTCGATGACTGATCGCGCTCGAGAGATCTCGGCTTTCGTTACACCTTTTGGGCTTTTTGAATGGAATCGGATGCCGTTTGGATTAAAGAATGCCCCACAAATCTACCAGAGGCTGATCGACAATGCTCTCTATGGGTATTTCCAGATCAGTGCTGATCGGGAAGCCACTGATCTACATGATGTGTTTACGGAAGGTGAACCAGACCAAGATCAGGGCCGATCCGTGTTGGGAAGGCGATCATACATAGATGATATCTTGGTCACAGCAACATCCTGGGACATGCTATGCGATAAGGTCGAACGACTCCTGAACACCTGCGAGCGCTGGAATTTGTCGATCAGTGTGGTCAAGAGTTTCTGGGGTCAACCCAAGGTCGCTTACCTCGGCCATAACGTGTCAATCCAAGGTTTGGAGGCAAACCCGAAAGATCTGGCTGCTCTCAGCAATTTACCTTTTCCCCGATCACTGAAGGCCATGCAATCCTTCCTCGGATCTATTATAGCAGATTTATCGAAGACTTCTCGATTTACGCCGCTATACTATATGAACTGAAGGAAGTTGATTATCATGGGCTACGAGAACGTGATCGGGTAGGAAGATCACCAATCGATACTGATCACGAAGTGGAAGTTACGGAAATGGATCTCAAGACTAGATCACTGATCGATCGGACTGATCGAGGGTCAGAGGACCATATGAAGCGAGCTATGGTAGCTTTCAGTATGTTAAAGGCGAAGATGATCTCGACGCCGATACTGAAACACTTCGATCCGGAGAAGATTCCCGTGGTGATCCTATATGCCAGTAAATGGGCAATATCAGCCGCACTGGTCCAAGATCACGATGGAGTTTATTGCCCGGTGACGTTCACAAGCCGAATATTAAAACCGAACGAAGTTAACTATGGTATTGTGGATAAGGAAGTGCTAGCATTATTACGTGTATTGGATGTTTGCTACTCTATGCTGGTAACCAGATCAATTAAGGTATTATCCAGGCGATCTAGTTTGGCGTGGTTACTGTCCGCGAGTGGTTTAGATGGAAGACTGGGGCGAAGGGCAGCGGTGTTATCTCAGTGGACCTTGGAGATCATTAAGTGTACCAAGGGCGAAGAAGAGATTCTTGGAACACTAGCCGCCAGCATCACGCCCCGATCAGAAGTCGATGAAGCCCTGATCGAGGTGGCTCCCCGGAAGCAACCACGTGAATCGATCACTATACCCCCACCGATCGTCGGCTCGGAGGAAAATCTGATCGTTGTAAGTTTCGACGGATCAGCGAGTGTGAAGAAAGGCGTGGGGGCGTATAGCGCGCTGTTATGGAAACTGCCTGAATGGACTGTTATATCGACCAGTTCAGATTATACTCCAGGTATCACGGTCAATGAGGCCGAATATCGTGGTCTGCTGCTAGCTTCGGATCTCCTGCAAGAGCAAAAGATCGGAAGAGTAATCATATGCGGAGACTCAAACCTGGTAATTCGGCAGATCACTGGAGAGATCGACTGTAAAGCACCGCGTTTGAAGCTACTGAACGATCGCGTTATGAAAGCTTTACGTGGAGGGCCAAGGCATGATCTTTTACATGTGAAACGTGATTGGAATCGGAGCGCAGATCACCTAGCCACTATGGCCATGCGTGATCAGACCGGATCAATAGTTACTGATCAAGCATTGCTGGAAGAACTGGTGGAGATCAATAGGCTGCCTGAGCTGATTCGTGTGGAGGATGAAAAGGAAGCAGCCCAGATCTCGATCATGACGAGATCGCGAACCAGATCACCACCTAACAGATCACTCTCTCGACAAAGCTTAACAGAAGAGATAATACAGGAGTCTCAATAGTCTGGGTTACACATTGTGACAGATCAGCCAAAAATGGTCGAACAGGTGGAGATCAAGGTGGTTGAGCTGGTTCAGAGTCAATGGATGTATATATATATAATGCACGAGAACTATATTTGCATACATGTGAACGATCGATATACAAGATGGAGACAATATTGGTACCTGGATATGAATTGTGGATATGGAATGTGAAAGTTATCAAGAAGTTGTCGTGATATATTGATGGTTATGGAAAGAACGAAACGGAAGATGGTTATCACGACAATCACGGACCATACTTCGTGCGCAGACGAGAAACCGTAAACGCCGGATGATGCATGGGGCCTGATCGGTATTGGTTCCGCCAGGGTTCTTGGTGATCGGCAAAGATCAAGACATCACACAACGTGCCGATCGGAGTTAGGTGCCCATAACAAGGATACCACTCCCCGCCGTCGGCCTTGATACCTCGCGCTTCCGCTCGGTGAACAGGCAAAGTCGTTGTGATGGTGGTCCAGCAAGTTTTCGAAGTGATTTCGGGCTGATCTCCCCGATCACTACCCGATCACTCGGCTGATCGCTATGCCGATGTTGATCGGGTCTGATCAGCCCCAAACCGGCGTTTAGACAGCTGATCACGCTTCATGGTCAAACTTTGAACGTGACTTGTCATGTCCTGCAGATCTTGATCATGTTTGTTGCGATCTTATCGGAGAGCCGACAGCTGGCTAGCCTGATCGGCAGATTTACGTTCCAGGGTATCGATTACGACCCAGCGATCGAATAATTCGGCATTAAGCGCCCGATTGGTATCAAATAGGGAGATCAACTCGGGATTTGCGCTTCGGAATTCCAACCGTAGTCGGCAAGCTTCCATGGACCCCAACGTGAGTGGACCAGATCCTCCACTAGACGAGCGAGCTGCTCCAAGTAACTGACAGGGCGATCTGAGGAGTGGTTGAGCGGGAAGACTCCAAGATGGACGATACAAAGTCAGGATCGTTGTTGGACGGATGAGGCTGGTCGTGATCGGGGCGATCGCGGAAGCAGTCGAGCTAAAAAACGGAAGGCGAGGCAGCGATCGGGCAGGCAGCCGAAGAAGACGAAGAAGGAAGAGAAGATCAGCTCGCGTCGGCCATGGTGATCGCCAGAGAGAAAGTTTAAAAGTGAGTGAGTCGAACTGCAGTCGTTGTGCGGCTGCAGTTAGTCTCAGGGGCGGCTGTGGTGAAGCGATCGGAAAAAAATTGGGACTGAAGTGGACCACACATGGCCGTTGTTTGGTGACGATAGAACACCCATCAACATATGACGGTTGATGGGTGGGAAAAGGTTGATCACAGTAAGAGGAAAAG
>MIQA02022140.1:0-11041 GCA_001887855.2 Sclerospora graminicola | reverse complement strand
TATATATATTTAATATATATAGACTAAAGTGACTAATTGATTAATTAATTAGTCTATCCTAAAGTTTATCTTAAGTAAACTAAGGAGGACCAAATTTAGATTTGGTCCTATTCAATTGCACGCTTCCTCACTGCAATTTTACAGTGTAAGCCAGAAACAGCTAGCCTATTACACACTCTGTTCTCTCAGTAAATGTTGGTTTACTTGCACTGGGCATCGGAGATGCGATGGGGGCCGTGGTGGGCTCAATTTTCGGTAAACTCAATTTTTTGGCAATAAGACCCTAGAAGGATCCGTGGCTTTGTTCATTTCGATGTTGCTTGGCTCTTTGCCACTTCACGACTACCACACGCGCTTTTTCGTTGATGGAGAGCATATTCAGGTACGATATCGAACAATTTTATTGGAGAACAAGTATTATTAACATTTATGCATTGTGTTTTACGTTATCGCTAGATGATACTCCTGACAGCAGTGATCATTTTGACTAGCGTACTTGAAGCTGCAACTGCGCAAGTTGACAACTTGGTGATTCCTCTTTTCTTTTTTTCAGTGTGTAATTTGGTGAGTTGTCATACATTTAGCGGAAACTGACAATTCGTCGTGGATTTCGTGTTAGAACTTGCTTGCACAAAGTGTAATTCCACAAAAGTAGAATTCCGACAAATATAGAGAAACATTACAACTAAACATCCTCATGCTACACTTGTCTTGGTATAACGTTACAGTAACATGGTGGATTATGTATTTTGTTCTGTGACTAGAAATATTGGTTAAAGTCCAACTGACCATTTTAAAGACGTCTTTCGACGATCGTTTCCAATCAAAACAACTTTCTTTCTTGAAGTATTCGACGGCATTTTGGCTATGTAATTGCCACTTCTCTTTGAAAACTTGGATGACAAGGCCACGGACCGGGTCATGTCAAAAATACGACAGTTTGAAGTTGCGATTCTTGATCGTTTTCTCAGCCATAAGCACAAGCTGGTCATTTCAGGGTACAAGAACACGTTTGCGCATAATATAAACATTATAGAGTAACTGTCGGTATAAAATCTCTATGTGGATAATACGCTTAACCAATTTCCAGTACTTTTTATTTTATTTTGTGACAGTGTGTCACTATCACGAGTTTTTACCACATGTTGCAACTTTCTTGTTGGTTGAAAAAAACTCGTACATTCCAGTAGAGGTGCCCTGAATAACATTACTTCTAAATGGGAATACGCCCCCTCAAAATGCGATTTTGATTGGTCAAAAGTAAACTTATCTGAGTCGCTGGAAGGTTTCCATTGAGGACCTGATGACGCAAGAGAAGAAGAAGAGGCTGATACGTTGACTGGGACCGCGCTGTGACTTATTGGTGACATAACGGATTTTTCTCTTGTGCTGTGATGGCGTCTGCGTGCCAGCAGAGCACAAACTGCAGACGTACTCTAACAGCCTAAAAGACTCAAGTATTTGTGCAAACGAATCTGCCGTTTCTGGAAGAATTTTATTGAAAAAAAGCTAATCGCCAAATTTTAGAACGAGTAAACATACTATCGAATGGCGACAAGCACACTATGGACGAGTTTAAGCAAGCAGCCAAGGCGCTTGGAAACCAAGAAATGAGTGGTCAGGTTTTTGTAGACTTCTTGCGGTCAACATTTGGCAAACCTGAGGCTGAGGAGTTGCTCCTCCTAGTTGTTGAGGTAGTTCCACAGCCGCAGGTGCAGCAAGAGCTGCGGGTCGCTCTGACGGGGTAAGTTCCTGGTATAGAGCCGGTTAAAAAAATCATGTAAATCAGCTGTGTCCCCGGTGTTGGCCCTCAGGCTTTCACATCGGTACGAGCACTTATCGGTGGTGATAGAAGCTGCCGTAAGGTTTTGTACAAATATTCATAAGAGCTGATGGTCTGTTCAATGCTAAGTGCTCCGTAATTCCAGGATAGATAAGATTAATACGTCTAAATCTTTCGCATCTAAAAAGCATTAGTGTGGGTGGGAAAATAGGTAGTGCGACTGGGCAATTATTAATACCATGAGCCACACTAATTTTTCTTTATCAGAAATAAGAATTTTTGGTGAGGTCCACTCTTCCTTTGTTCCAACTACAAATTCCATTTTTGCACCTTTGCGGGAGATATTTCTAATGATTTAATTGCTTTGAAGGCTTACGTAAATTACATTACCCCCAACGACTCAGATAAGTTGATTTTTGACCAATCAAAATCGCATTTTGAGGGGGCGTCGCTTTAGGCTTTCCCGTTCTAAATTTGCGTAATAGTCCCTTCCAAGATCGAAGAGTTTAGGACTACCACGACTAACACTACGACGGCGACTACCTAGCCCTCTGAAGATCCCGGCCAGGGGCCAGGGGCCGGGAGAACAAAATGGCGTGTAGCGCCAAGGCCCATCCAGACACAGGTGCTGGATTCGTCTATCGTAGACGAGATCGTCGCCGAAACTCAGCCTTCTCAGTCCATTGTTCAGGACGTAGACATTAACCGATACCGGTTTCACAGCATTCAATACTGGATTTAGCCAAAACCCAGGAAAAGAATCATATCGAAGGAATCAGTAATCAGACTGATAGAAATACGGAGCTGTGATTCATGCTCCGCAATAAAGACGGCGACGGAATTACCAGCCCCCGCCGCCACTGATTGATGATCAGGGGAATAAGCGTTATATTCTCGAGCACTTGATTGCGAAGCGCTCGGTTCCCTATAAGAAGGGGCAGCGTACCGAGTACTTGGTACGCTGATTGGGGTATTCCCAAGCGTTTGACGCTTGGGAGCCGATCGAGGTTCTGAGGGCAGACGCCCCTGACCTCCTGAAGGCGTTTGATAAGGATAATTCTCCTCAAACTCGAAAAAGCATCATCACTAAATGTTGATACACGGGGCTCATAAACACTAGGTTTGATGAGTGGATAGTATCAGCAAGGTGCTGATACATTGAGGGCATCAATCCAGGCCCTTAATCATAGCGGGTACAAAGTAACCTCGGTACCCCCGCAGCTCCTTATTGCTCAGAAGGGGATCCCCCTTGGGACATCAAGGGCAAGTCATATGAGAAGGAACACCGCAACGAATTCCTTCTTTGATACAGGTAAAATGGATAAATTCCATTTCCCCTGTACGTAAGTGCTTTAAGAAGCGCTCGCGATTTACGTGAAATCACTTCGCGTAATCGTCGGAGCCTTTGTTGTAGTTTTCAACAAGGCATTCCAACTTTGTGTCAGGGCGTCTTTATCGTCCCTTTTCTTCCGCGACCCTTTTCGGTCCGTATAGTAACGAGCCCGAAAGAAAAGGTCGATAAAGTACCGACGTTTATCGTCGGTACTCCTAACGAAGTAGCACTTGCGAATGTCTTCGCAATCATCAAGCGCGTTGATGTTGTGGTGAAGTGACTTGGAGATTAACGGACTAATGGAAAGTGAGCGCACCCACCTGATTGGTGGAAATGTTGGCCCTAGCTGGATGCCCGTACCGTGGCCGCCGGTCAGCCGGATCGACGTTTGAGACGAGATCCGGCCGGAGATGGTCGCCGGGATTTGGCCGGAGTTTTGGAGGGAGTTTTACTTTGTTCGTCCAGGTCGAGAGTCAACCACTGATCAGGGATGTCATCTTCATTCTCCTCCACCTTCTCCTCTGCTACTCTGTTGGGATTTAGAGGACGGGCGACCCGAGAGGCCGGGGTGACGACAGTGTCGGGTGGCAAAGAGGAATCAGTCGGCTCATACTCTCTGGATCCAAAACCAGCCGGCGGCCGAGCCGGATGGCGAAGCGACGGTCGAGCCGGATGGCGAAACCGCGGCCGAGCCGGGTGCCGAGTCATCTTCGGAGCTAGACGACGAGCCAGGCGTGAGTCCAGTTCCCCCCGGTAAAACGGGTGAAGATACGGCGGTGGCCCCCATTTTAAACAAGCTATCGTTGCTGTCCGACTCAAGCTCTTGTTCGCTAGCTGAATTGCCCGAATAACGTCGGTGCGAAGGGGAGGATTCACTCCTTTTTTCCGTTTGCTGGAGGCTGAAGGCGGATCGGAACCGGCCAGGGATGGGTTAGAACCGGCCGGACGTTTCCCGTTTCCTGATCCCGCCGGGGCGAATGAGAGATCCGAACCGGCCAGGGGCGGATTAGGACCGGCGGGAAGCTCCCCAGGTGCCGATTCCGCTGAGGCAGATGACCGGGATGATTTCGGTGGGAAGGTTTTCCGCTGATCCACCATCCCCAAGATGGCCAGGATGGCCTCTCGTGCACACAAAGGAGCCTGTAGGAGAGGAGCGATCTGGGTCTGAGTCGCTTCAAGCCGGTCTTGTAGTTCTTACAACAGAGACCGAAAACGATCCTCTTTATCCAGCAGGGCGGCGCAAAAACGGTCGGCCCGAATCAGCTCATCATAGGCGTCACGTGACTTCGCTGGACCTGGTAAAGCTCAGATCGCAGCTCTTGTTGCCGGGAGGAAGCTTCTTGCAACATCAGCTCCAGAGAAAAAATGTGGCGGAGAGCTTGAGCATGGGACTCTCGCAGGTGGTCTCGGTCGTCCCGCATGGTGTTTAATTCGTGGGACACCTGGCGGTATCGGACACGAAGATGCGATAACTCTTGGGATACGTCGGAAATCTCGGCAGACTATTGTTTCAGCTGTTCCAACTGTTGGACGGCGGAGTGATAAGGGCATGGAAACCGTAAGCAACCGGGTTACAACATAAGAAGAGGAAAAACACTTACGTTGAAGTTTTGAGCGGTGAGCCAACTCCTGGTTGGCATTCCGGAGGGGTTCGACGACGCCTTCCAGCATGCGGAGACGATTTCTCTCTTCCGTTAGGCTGGCGACTTGGCCCTCGAGATCGGTCACCCGCTGTAGAAGGTCACTCGGTCCCAAGGAAGATTTCCGGGCGATAGCTTCATCGGCCCGGCGGTTGGCGAAAGCGAGTTGCTGGACCAGATCAGTTTGGATGTGTTCCATGCTATCCACTTGGGCGGTTAACATCTCCAGTTTTTTCTCCATCCCCACCACTTCGGAGGTGGGGGCGGACGGTGCAGTGGCCCGTTGCAGGGCGTCAGTAAGCTGACCTACAATAGCCCTGAGGCGGGTTATTTCGTCCACTGCACCCTGACGGCTGCGGTTCACCTCGGAGATTTGGGGCCCCGTGCGGTCCAGCATTGCGCAAAGCGTCACGCATCTCTGCGACAGAGCTTCAGAGTCGGCCTGACAGGATCGGAGATCTGTCTGAATGGAAGAGACGGCGGCCTTCAGTCTTTCCCTATCACCGCAAGCCTGACCGTGAATGCGGAGCGCCGTGTCAACGTCAGTTGGCGACAGCACCAGATCGGGAGTACGGGATGAATCCGGCGGTTCTGCGATCTCCACCCCGCTGGCGGGCGAGTCGTCATCTACTAGAATAAGTCGGCATATGTCATCCTCGTCGATTTGCAGCAAGATAAGGTCAGCATCTGCGGATGAGACTGCAAGCCGGTCGGAAGACCGACCGGGTTCACGAAAATTGTCATAAATCAGTCAGATGACGTACCAAAGCGGGGCATAGGTAAGAAGGATCAGGTCGACTTAGTTCAGGTGAGGTCGTGCCTCAACCGTTGCGCGGCTGTGACAAGACTCAGGGCGGCTGTGGTAAAGTGACCTGTGAATTAATTAATGGGAAGGTGTGAAGTACTTTCCCGAGAGCGCCTTCTGATTGGCGGAAAATGCAGATCAAGGGCATAGAGGCCGGATGGCTGTCGCCGAGCGTATCTACTAGCGGCAGGATGATGCCAGGCCTGGAATCGGGCTAGATGGGCATGGTCGAGACGTGGGTAGTTGGGCTAGCGGACCAGGCGAACCAGATGATCTCGGATAGTGGACAGCCGAAGGGCGGATTGGTCAGAAGGTACGGGCGAAGGGTCACGAAGGAGGTTGAGTTTCTTAGAGGACGGAAGAGGCACCAGGGTCGGACGTGGAGCTGCCAAGGAAGTGCTAACGCCAGCGGTCGGACTTTTGCCATAAGTGGGGGCTATTCTGATAAATATTTCAAACAAGGAACCAATTTTCCAAAAGTGGGGGCTAATTACTGGTCGTCCGTTATTTGGGGGACGAGCCCCCACATCTGTCTCTCTTCTTTTCTTTCTTATAAGAATGCCTTGCAAACTAGGATACACGATGTGGCTCAGCTGTTCGCACCATTTGGTAAGCTGGCGCTTGGCTGTTGAGTAAAGAGATGGATATGGGTGGTCGCGGAGATGTAATTGATCAATCGCTGTCAAAAGTGAAAGAGAATGCCCACTGACTGGCCTATCGCTAAGGAAATGATCATTCAAACGAAAATAAACTTCATCACGAGCGCGTCACTCCAAAAACAACGCCAACGTGTATCCCCATTCAATCAATGAAATATCTGCTTCCACTTTAGGCAATACTAATATTTCTCATATGAATTTCTGATGCTCATCTCCATCCACCAATGCTTCTTCAGGATTTCCTTCTTCTGGTGTTGTCAATGGTATTTTTCCCATGAACGATACCAATTCAAGTGGCGTAAAGCGTACTTTTGAGTGCATGACTGCAGACAAATCGTCGCCAGAGCTGCCGTGGCATCATCGATGTTGGCCACGCGTGCCTAGCCACGCCAACAGTCCGGTGCTCCTAAACTTTCAGTTAAAATGGGCCGGAAAAAGACACAAAAAAAGAAAAAAGATACCCATGGGACCAAGAAGACCAAAGTATCTCGTGAACGCCAATCGATTATAAATGCAGCGTCTAGACGATGTCGAAAGAAACAAATGTTAGATTTGCTCTTTCTTCGTACGCATGTGCTGGAACTGCAAGCGGCATTGAAAGACCAAGCCAATTACTTACAAGGGCAAGTAACAACGAGTGTCTCGCTTGTCCCATTCTGTAGACGAGAGTATTCGAAAGGTAAAAGAATTGAGCTCCGGAGCAAAATCCAGTCCAGGTGCGTCACCCACGACCCCTCTCGTGTCATTCAACTCGGATCTGCTTCCACCCGGACAGAAGAACGAAGTGGAGAAGATACTGATGGAAAACTGAGTAATGACACTATGAATCATATTGAGACGGATAATGCAAGCAGTGTGCATATTGTTGACCCATCAACAGGAAACTCACTTAGTGACGAGCGTAAAATGGAGTTGCTGCATATTTCATCGTTTGTATGCATCCAAAAAATACCACTAAGTTCTTTAATATGAGGACGCTCAGCCTCTGCGCGATGTTCTTTCTACCTTGGAAAATGCGGCAATGTTCGAATTCACTGCCTCCAAAACACTGACGCAATTGAAAATAGCGGTCTGACGGGAAAATCACCACCGGCGGTTAATCAGGCACTTTCTTTACATCGAGGATTCCTTGGTAAAACTCAATGAATGATAGGATTTGACGCGCCTTCGTATTGAAGTAGTTACCATATAAGTCGAAACTGAGTTTTGCAGCTCCAAAGTTATCTGTGAGCCTCTTCCGCTGTTAAAAATCTGAGAGGGCTCGAAATTTCCCCCTCCCAAATACAGAAATTGCAAGCTCTTCTTAGGATACCTCAATTGCTGGCAGACCGATTGGTAGTATTCCATCAATGGAGCGTAAGTAAAATCCACCAAATGATGTGGAAACAACCATTTGCAGAAAGAGCTGCTGCTTAGCGGCAGAAAGTTGGTTAAACGACGTCTAACAATCCCGTTCATTACATTTGCCCGTTCATTTAGCGACAGTTGAATCGGATCCGTCGTTAAGCCGATTTTTGATCAATCAAAATCGAATTTAGACGGGCGATAAGTTTACAATGTCAAAGGTTTGCCCCCACTTTTGTCTCAACGATCATTTTGGTGGAAATATTTTCTTAAGCCCCCACTTTTGGAAAATTGGTTCCTTGTTTGAAATATTTATCAGAATAGCCCCCACTTATGGCAAAAGTCCCCAGCGGTCAAGTGAGCTTAGATGGATGGCCATCCGGCCGATCCGGCTGGGTTCGGTGTACCGGCTGGGCTGGAACCAGCTGGGGTTGGTGTACCGGCCGGGTTGGTACAGCTTGAGTTGGTGTACCGGCCGGGCCGGTACACAAAAGAGCATCCGATCGGAGTTAACCGGGCCACTTCAGGTAAGACACATAACTGTCCAGACGGGCTATTTGGGGTAGGTTACACAAAACGGAGTATTGGACATAGGGATAAAAATCATTATACGTTTCGCTTTCTAAGACACAAGTCGCTTTCATTGGTTCACAGCAGAGGGCTAACAAGGTTCCCTCTTGCTTCTATTGGTTTGCCCGGGGAAGGTTAAAGTAACCCCCTGACCGGGAGTCGCGGCGTTGCGTATACTCACCTCAAGTCGCCCGTGTTTTGAGCACGGTATATTAAGTATCGGGAAGTGGTAACATTTTGGCCTTCTGTGGAAGATTGTGGAGTTATATTTGGATTCCCCTTTACGTACACGTTTGGATTTACCCTTCATTGTCATTGGTTTGGCTGGCCGATCGATTATTCTCGGTCCAGCCGTCGCAGTATACAAATTTCAAGTATATTGCCAGTCGAGCTCCCCGGTGAAGATTTCCGCCCAGGAGCTACCCCTAGTCCTAACCCTCGTCTCCTTATTCGACGGACTTTACACTTTTCGCCCTAGGGTCTATCAAGAGAGCGCAACCGCCAGTGCTGACGGGTACACAAGGTGAGCTTTTAACATGGATCATCCAAGTCGTCATGACAAAGGTGATGGAAGTGACCGATCCAGCCGGCCGGATCCGGATCGGATCGTGAATCGGATGGACGGAGTACCCCCTCCGACAATCAGTCATCTGGGCCCTTCGTGGGTGTTCGCATCTCAGGAAGAATTTTTGAGACGACTACACCACAAATCCGTGGAAGAAGAAACGGTCGCCGGCATATCACATGAAGTGATCACTACACTAAGTGAAGCGATTTTGCACCTTTTACGGGTAAAGACTTAATCGTCAAGAGCGGTTCTCTTGACCACCGAGCTGTCAATATTATGCTCGATTCTGGAGCCACTATGTAACGTGGTCAAGCCAGGTTTGCTGCAATGTATCCTTTCCGAAATGACAATTCAAGTTACTCGTTTTGACGGCACTAACACCATCAAGAAAAAGGTGAATAAAGGCGTTGTCAATATATCCTTTGATGGGTATCATTTTTCTGACGTTCCTGTCATTGAGTGGCCAATGAACAATTTCCATGATGTAATTCTGGGCAAACCTTGGTTTACTACACATGAGCCGGTCATCAATTGGCGTACGCATCTCATTTCATTCGACAGTGGTGAGCTCCCACAAGATGACGTGATTGCTCCGGTCCTTATTTCCTCTGCCGAGTTTTCGAAAAAGTTAAAGACCGCCCATTACGAAGAAATTTTTCGAATTAAAATTTGTCAGGTTTCCGAAACAGAAGTGCCTTGTGAGCCAAAATTAAAGTCGTTGCACGATTCATTTACAGATGTCTTTCCGGCCTAACTACCGGATTCGCTACCTCCGCATCGTTCAGTGGAGTTTGAGATAAACGGGCGCTCGACCGAGTAATCGTCCACCGTTTCGACTTTCGCAAGTTGAACAAGAAGCCTTACAGAAGTTCATCGAGGAGAATCTTTCCCGGGGGTGGATTGAATTATCGGACTCACCCTGGATGTCGAACATATTTGGCATTCCCAAAATGGACTCAACCACAGGAACCAGTTTGTTGCCCCCAGAATGGGTCCGTTCCGGGAACTCCAATGTTCTGTTACAATGGGTTATTGACTTCCGTTATGCCAACTCCCAGTCAGTTGTACCCAAAATTCCATTGCCGCGAATCGATGAGTTATTCGATAAGATGCAGGGTATGAGCTTTTTCACAGTCATCGACTTGGTCCAAGGTTATCATCAAATGCGTATTCATCCGGATAGCAAGAAGTACATCGCGTTTCGTACGTCTAACGAGACCTATCAATGGTGCGTGGCTCCTATGGGCCTCGCGGGAATGCCTGGCATTTGGTCACGCTTAATGCGTGTTCTTTTCGAAAAATTCTCATTCGTGGTTGTCTATTTGGATGACATATGTGTGCTTTCCGTGTCTTATGATGAGCATTTGGAGCATCTAGCTCTCGTTTTTGCCGCCTTACGCACCGAAAAACTCTACGCACATATCGGGAAGTGCAAGTTTGCACGCAAGGAGGCCACCTTTTTGGGACATATGGTTTCCGCCAATGGGTTGGCTGTGGATACTACCAAGACGGAGGCAATCGCGAAGTGGCCAACACCGCTCTCCGTCAAGGAGTTACAAAGTTTTCTGGGCCTTGCGGGCTATTATCGCCGCTTTATCCATCAGTTTGCCGACATAGTCCTCCCGTTTAGCCATCTGGTCAAAAAGGATACGCCATGGGTCTGAACCGCTGCACAAGAAGCCTCCTTCTTACGGCTGAAGGATGCCCTCCAAACGACACCTGTGCTGACCTTGCCCAACTTTTCTCGCCCACTTGTTCTGACAACAGATGCGTCCGGGTCGTGTGTTGGGGGGGGGGTTATCCCAATTTCTGGGTGGCCACGATCATTCCATAGCTTCTTATTCCAGAAAGCTGGGCGTGCATGAGCTTAACTGGCCTGCTCACGAAAAGGAGCTCTTTGCCATCAGAGCTGGTTAGACAAATGGCGTCATTATCTTTACGGTCACCAATTTGATATTTTTACCGACAATAGCGCCAGCTTCACCACCCTAAAGTCTCTCACAAGCTAGCTTGGTACTTAACCACGTTTTATCAGTATACGTTTACGATACACCACAGTAATGGGGCACTAAACGTCGTAGCTGATACGCTCTCGCGCCGGCCGGATGATACATTGGCAACGACTATCCGCTTTCTCGAATGTGATTCCAATTGTCAACAGCGGGGTTCGCGTTTACGTTGTTCTACCTCGGTGTCACCTGTGCCCCAGGAGGGGTGTGAGGCCATGAAAGTTGCTGCCTTATTGGCAGCGTCATATGTCGAGCTGTCACCAGACGTTTGTAAGATGTTTCAACAAGGTTATCAAAGGGATGCAGAATTCAAAGAGGCATGGTTTCATC
>MIQA02022139.1:0-10431 GCA_001887855.2 Sclerospora graminicola | reverse complement strand
TCGTCCCTTTTCTTCCGCGACCCTTTTCGGTCCGTATAGTAACGAGCCCGAAAGAAAAGGTCGATAAAGTACCGACGTTTATCGTCGGTACTCCTAACGAAGTAGCACTTGCGAATGTCTTCGCAATCATCAAGCGCGTTGATGTTGTGGTGAAGTGACTTGGAGATTAACGGACTAATGGAAAGTGAGCGCACCCACCTGATTGGTGGAAATGTTGGCCCTAGCTGGATGCCCGTACCGTGGCCGCCGGTCAGCCGGATCGACGTTTGAGACGAGATCCGGCCGGAGATGGTCGCCGGGATTTGGCCGGAGTTTTGGAGGGAGTTTTACTTTGTTCGTCCAGGTCGAGAGTCAACCACTGATCAGGGATGTCATCTTCATTCTCCTCCACCTTCTCCTCTGCTACTCTGTTGGGATTTAGAGGACGGGCGACCCGAGAGGCCGGGGTGACGACAGTGTCGGGTGGCAAAGAGGAATCAGTCGGCTCATACTCTCTGGATCCAAAACCAGCCGGCGGCCGAGCCGGATGGCGAAGCGACGGTCGAGCCGGATGGCGAAACCGCGGCCGAGCCGGGTGCCGAGTCATCTTCGGAGCTAGACGACGAGCCAGGCGTGAGTCCAGTTCCCCCCGGTAAAACGGGTGAAGATACGGCGGTGGCCCCCATTTTAAACAAGCTATCGTTGCTGTCCGACTCAAGCTCTTGTTCGCTAGCTGAATTGCCCGAATAACGTCGGTGCGAAGGGGAGGATTCACTCCTTTTTTCCGTTTGCTGGAGGCTGAAGGCGGATCGGAACCGGCCAGGGATGGGTTAGAACCGGCCGGACGTTTCCCGTTTCCTGATCCCGCCGGGGCGAATGAGAGATCCGAACCGGCCAGGGGCGGATTAGGACCGGCGGGAAGCTCCCCAGGTGCCGATTCCGCTGAGGCAGATGACCGGGATGATTTCGGTGGGAAGGTTTTCCGCTGATCCACCATCCCCAAGATGGCCAGGATGGCCTCTCGTGCACACAAAGGAGCCTGTAGGAGAGGAGCGATCTGGGTCTGAGTCGCTTCAAGCCGGTCTTGTAGTTCTTACAACAGAGACCGAAAACGATCCTCTTTATCCAGCAGGGCGGCGCAAAAACGGTCGGCCCGAATCAGCTCATCATAGGCGTCACGTGACTTCGCTGGACCTGGTAAAGCTCAGATCGCAGCTCTTGTTGCCGGGAGGAAGCTTCTTGCAACATCAGCTCCAGAGAAAAAATGTGGCGGAGAGCTTGAGCATGGGACTCTCGCAGGTGGTCTCGGTCGTCCCGCATGGTGTTTAATTCGTGGGACACCTGGCGGTATCGGACACGAAGATGCGATAACTCTTGGGATACGTCGGAAATCTCGGCAGACTATTGTTTCAGCTGTTCCAACTGTTGGACGGCGGAGTGATAAGGGCATGGAAACCGTAAGCAACCGGGTTACAACATAAGAAGAGGAAAAACACTTACGTTGAAGTTTTGAGCGGTGAGCCAACTCCTGGTTGGCATTCCGGAGGGGTTCGACGACGCCTTCCAGCATGCGGAGACGATTTCTCTCTTCCGTTAGGCTGGCGACTTGGCCCTCGAGATCGGTCACCCGCTGTAGAAGGTCACTCGGTCCCAAGGAAGATTTCCGGGCGATAGCTTCATCGGCCCGGCGGTTGGCGAAAGCGAGTTGCTGGACCAGATCAGTTTGGATGTGTTCCATGCTATCCACTTGGGCGGTTAACATCTCCAGTTTTTTCTCCATCCCCACCACTTCGGAGGTGGGGGCGGACGGTGCAGTGGCCCGTTGCAGGGCGTCAGTAAGCTGACCTACAATAGCCCTGAGGCGGGTTATTTCGTCCACTGCACCCTGACGGCTGCGGTTCACCTCGGAGATTTGGGGCCCCGTGCGGTCCAGCATTGCGCAAAGCGTCACGCATCTCTGCGACAGAGCTTCAGAGTCGGCCTGACAGGATCGGAGATCTGTCTGAATGGAAGAGACGGCGGCCTTCAGTCTTTCCCTATCACCGCAAGCCTGACCGTGAATGCGGAGCGCCGTGTCAACGTCAGTTGGCGACAGCACCAGATCGGGAGTACGGGATGAATCCGGCGGTTCTGCGATCTCCACCCCGCTGGCGGGCGAGTCGTCATCTACTAGAATAAGTCGGCATATGTCATCCTCGTCGATTTGCAGCAAGATAAGGTCAGCATCTGCGGATGAGACTGCAAGCCGGTCGGAAGACCGACCGGGTTCACGAAAATTGTCATAAATCAGTCAGATGACGTACCAAAGCGGGGCATAGGTAAGAAGGATCAGGTCGACTTAGTTCAGGTGAGGTCGTGCCTCAACCGTTGCGCGGCTGTGACAAGACTCAGGGCGGCTGTGGTAAAGTGACCTGTGAATTAATTAATGGGAAGGTGTGAAGTACTTTCCCGAGAGCGCCTTCTGATTGGCGGAAAATGCAGATCAAGGGCATAGAGGCCGGATGGCTGTCGCCGAGCGTATCTACTAGCGGCAGGATGATGCCAGGCCTGGAATCGGGCTAGATGGGCATGGTCGAGACGTGGGTAGTTGGGCTAGCGGACCAGGCGAACCAGATGATCTCGGATAGTGGACAGCCGAAGGGCGGATTGGTCAGAAGGTACGGGCGAAGGGTCACGAAGGAGGTTGAGTTTCTTAGAGGACGGAAGAGGCACCAGGGTCGGACGTGGAGCTGCCAAGGAAGTGCTAACGCCAGCGGTCGGACTTTTGCCATAAGTGGGGGCTATTCTGATAAATATTTCAAACAAGGAACCAATTTTCCAAAAGTGGGGGCTAATTACTGGTCGTCCGTTATTTGGGGGACGAGCCCCCACATCTGTCTCTCTTCTTTTCTTTCTTATAAGAATGCCTTGCAAACTAGGATACACGATGTGGCTCAGCTGTTCGCACCATTTGGTAAGCTGGCGCTTGGCTGTTGAGTAAAGAGATGGATATGGGTGGTCGCGGAGATGTAATTGATCAATCGCTGTCAAAAGTGAAAGAGAATGCCCACTGACTGGCCTATCGCTAAGGAAATGATCATTCAAACGAAAATAAACTTCATCACGAGCGCGTCACTCCAAAAACAACGCCAATGTGTATCTCCATTCAATCAATGAAATATCTGCTTCCACTTTAGGCAATACTAATATTTCTTATATGAATTTCTGATGCTCATCTCCATCCACCAATGCTTCTTCAGGATTTCCTTCTTCTGGTGTTGTCAATGGTATTTTTCCCATGAACGATACCAATTTAAGTGGCGTAAAGCGTACTTTTGAGTGCATGACTGCAGACAAATCGTCGCCAGAGCTGCCGTGGCATCATCGATGTTGGCCACGCGTGCCTAGCCACGCCAACAGTCCGGTGCTCCTAAACTTTCAGTTAAAATGGTCCGGAAAAAGACACAAAAAAAGAAAAAAGATACCCATGGGACCAAGAAGACCAAAGTATCTCGTGAACGCCAATCGATTATAAATGCAGCGTCTAGACGATGTCGAAAGAAACAAATGTTAGATTTGCTCTTTCTTCGTACGCATGTGCTGGAACTGCAAGCGGCATTGAAAGACCAAGTCAATTACTTTATCAGTAACAACGAGTGTCTCGCTTGTCCCATTCTGTAGACGAGAGTATTCGAAAGGTAAAAGACTTGAGCTCCGGAGCAAAATCCAGTCCAGGTGCGTCACCCACGACCCCTCTCGTGTCATTCAACTCGGATCTGCTTCCACCCGGATAGAAGAACGAAGTGGAGAAGATACTGATGGAAAACTGAGTAATGACACTATGAATCATATTGAGACGGATAATGCAAGCAGTGTGCATATTGTTGACCCATCAACAGGAAACTCACTTAGTGACGAGCGTAAAATGGAGTTGCTGCATATTTCATCGTTTGTATGCATCCAAAAAATACCACTAAGTTCTTTAATATGAGGACGCTCAGCCTCTGCGCGATGTTCTTTCTACCTTGGAAAATGCGGCAATGTTCGAATTCACTGCCTCCAAAACACTGACGCAATTGAAAATAGCGGTCTGACGGGAAAATCACCACCGGCGGTTAATCAGGCACTTTCTTTACATCGAGGATTCCTTGGTAAAACTCAATGAATGATAGGATTTGACGCGCCTTCGTATTGAAGTAGTTACCATATAAGTCGAAACTGAGTTTTGCAGCTCCAAAGTTATCTGTGAGCCTCTTCCGCTGTTAAAAATCTGAGAGGGCTCGAAATTTCCCCCTCCCAAATACAGAAATTGCAAGCTCTTCTTAGGATACCTCAATTGCTGGCAGACCGATTGGTAGTATTCCATCAATGGAGCGTAAGTAAAATCCACCAAATGATGTGGAAACAACCATTTGCAGAAAGAGCTGCTGCTTAGCGGCAGAAAGTTGGTTAAACGACGTCTAACAATCCCGTTCATTACATTTGCCCGTTCATTTAGCGACAGTTGAATCGGATCCGTCGTTAAGCCGATTTTTGATCAATCAAAATCGAATTTAGACGGGCGATAAGTTTACAATGTCAAAGGTTTGCCCCCACTTTTGTCTCAACGATCATTTTGGTGGAAATATTTTCTTAAGCCCCCACTTTTGGAAAATTGGTTCCTTGTTTGAAATATTTATCAGAATAGCCCCCACTTATGGCAAAAGTCCCCAGCGGTCAAGTGAGCTTAGATGGATGGCCATCCGGCCGATCCGGCTGGGTTCGGTGTACCGGCTGGGCTGGAACCAGCTGGGGTTGGTGTACCGGCCGGGTTGGTACAGCTTGAGTTGGTGTACCGGCCGGGCCGGTACACAAAAGAGCATCCGATCGGAGTTAACCGGGCCACTTCAGGTAAGACACATAACTGTCCAGACGGGCTATTTGGGGTAGGTTACACAAAACGGAGTATTGGACATAGGGATAAAAATCATTATACGTTTCGCTTTCTAAGACACAAGTCGCTTTCATTGGTTCACAGCAGAGGGCTAACAAGGTTCCCTCTTGCTTCTATTGGTTTGCCCGGGGAAGGTTAAAGTAACCCCCTGACCGGGAGTCGCGGCGTTGCGTATACTCACCTCAAGTCGCCCGTGTTTTGAGCACGGTATATTAAGTATCGGGAAGTGGTAACATTTTGGCCTTCTGTGGAAGATTGTGGAGTTATATTTGGATTCCCCTTTACGTACACGTTTGGATTTACCCTTCATTGTCATTGGTTTGGCTGGCCGATCGATTATTCTCGGTCCAGCCGTCGCAGTATACAAATTTCAAGTATATTGCCAGTCGAGCTCCCCGGTGAAGATTTCCGCCCAGGAGCTACCCCTAGTCCTAACCCTCGTCTCCTTATTCGACGGACTTTACACTTTTCGCCCTAGGGTCTATCAAGAGAGCGCAACCGCCAGTGCTGACGGGTACACAAGGTGAGCTTTTAACATGGATCATCCAAGTCGTCATGACAAAGGTGATGGAAGTGACCGATCCAGCCGGCCGGATCCGGATCGGATCGTGAATCGGATGGACGGAGTAACCCCTCCGACAATCAGCCATCTGGGCCCTTCGTGGGTGTTCGCATCTCAGGAAGAATTTCTGAGACGACTACACCACAAATCCGTGGAAGAAGAAACGGTCGCCGGCATATCACATGAAGTGATCACTACACTAAGTGAAGCGATTTTGCACCTTTTACGGGTAAAGACTTAATCGTCAAGAGCGGTTCTCTTGACCACCGAGCTGTCAATATTATGCTCGATTCTGGAGCCACTATGTAACGTGGTCAAGCCAGGTTTGCTGCAATGTATCCTTTCCGAAATGACAATTCAAGTTACTCGTTTTGACGGCACTAACACCATCAAGAAAAAGGTGAATAAAGGCGTTGTCAATATATCCTTTGATGGGTATCATTTTTCTGACGTTCCTGTCATTGAGTGGCCAATGAACAATTTCCATGATGTAATTCTGGGCAAACCTTGGTTTACTACACATGAGCCGGTCATCAATTGGCGTACGCATCTCATTTCATTCGACAGTGGTGAGCTCCCACAAGATGACGTGATTGCTCCGGTCCTTATTTCCTCTGCCGAGTTTTCGAAAAAGTTAAAGACCGCCCATTACGAAGAAATTTTTCATATAAAAATTTGTCAGGTTTCCGAAACAGAAGTGCCTTGTGAGCCAAAATTAAAGTCGTTGCTCGATTCATTTACAGATGTCTTTCCGGCCTAACTACCGGATTCACTACCTCCGCATCGTTCAGTGGAGTTTGAGATAAACGGGCGCTCGACCGAGTAATCGTCCACCGTTTCGACTTTCGCAAGTTGAACAAGAAGCCTTACAGAAGTTCATCGAGGAGAATCTTTCCCGGGGGTGGATTGAATTATCGGACTCACCCTGGATGTCGAACATATTTGGCATTCCCAAAATGGACTCAACCACAGGAACCAGTTTGTTGCCCCCAGAATGGGTCCGTTCCGGGAACTCCAATGTTCTGTTACAATGGGTTATTGACTTCCGTTATGCCAACTCCCAGTCAGTTGTACCCAAAATTCCATTGCCGCGAATCGATGAGTTATTCGATAAGATGCAGGGTATGAGCTTTTTCACAGTCATCGACTTGGTCCAAGGTTATCATCAAATGCGTATTCATCCGGATAGCAAGAAGTACACCGCGTTTCGTACGTCTAACGAGACCTATCAATGGTGCGTGGCTCCTATGGGCCTCGCGGGAATGCCTGGCATTTGGTCACGCTTAATGCGTGTTCTTTTCGAAAAATTCCCATTCGTGGTTGTCTATTGGATGACATATGTGTGCTTTCCGTGTCTTATGATGAGCATTTGGAGCATCTAGCTCTCGTTTTTGCCGCCTTACGCACCGAAAAACTCTACGCACATATCGGGAAGTGCAAGTTTGCACGCAAGGAGGCCACCTTTTTGGGACATATGGTTTCCGCCAATGGGTTGGCTGTGGATACTACCAAGACGGAGGCAATCGCGAAGTGGCCAACACCGCTCTCCGTCAAGGAGTTACAAAGTTTTCTGGGCCTTGCGGGCTATTATCGCCGCTTTATCCATCAGTTTGCCGACATAGTCCTCCCGTTTAGCCATCTGGTCAAAAAGGATACGCCATGGGTCTGAACCGCTGCACAAGAAGCCTCCTTCTTACGGCTGAAGGATGCCCTCCAAACGACACCTGTGCTGACCTTGCCCAACTTTTCTCGCCCACTTGTTCTGACAACAGATGCGTCCGGGTCGTGTGTTGGGGGGGGGGTTATCCCAATTTCTGGGTGGCCACGATCATTCCATAGCTTCTTATTCCAGAAAGCTGGGCGTGCATGAGCTTAACTGGCCTGCTCACGAAAAGGAGCTCTTTGCCATCAGAGCTGGTTAGACAAATGGCGTCATTATCTTTACGGTCACCAATTTGATATTTTTACCGACAATAGCGCCAGCTTCACCACCCTAAAGTCTCTCACAAGCTAGCTTGGTACTTAACCACGTTTTATCAGTATACGTTTACGATACACCACAGTAATGGGGCACTAAACGTCGTAGCTGATACGCTCTCGCGCCGGCCGGATGATACATTGGCAACGACTATCCGCTTTCTCGAATGTGATTCCAATTGTCAACAGCGGGGTTCGCGTTTACGTTGTTCTACCTCGGTGTCACCTGTGCCCCAGGAGGGGTGTGAGGCCATGAAAGTTGCTGCCTTATTGGCAGCGTCATATGTCGAGCTGTCACCAGACGTTTGTAAGATGTTTCAACAAGGTTATCAAAGGGATGCAGAATTCAAAGAGGCATGGTTTCATCCGGAAACTAGTTAACTGTTCGTGAAAAACGATGAGCTACTGTTTTTGCGTTCAGCAAATAAGCTCACGCGCCTTTGCGTTCCAAACAACAATCGCTTGAGAACTCAAGTCATATCAGAAGATCATGACTCACCCATAGCTGCTCATCCTGGCTCTCGCAGAACATTTTTGCGTGTTGTGCAATGGCATTATTGGAAATCCTTGCACAAAGACATCAAAGAATATGTCAAAACGTGTGAAACCTGTGCACGTAGGAAGAAAAAGAAAAAACAGATTACTCATTCCAATTCCAATTCCCGATGCATGTTGGCAAGTAGTGTGCATGGACTTTATCACTGGGCTTCCTATTTCAAATGGTTTCGATGCCATTTTAACGGTTGTCGATAAGTTTTCAAAACGCACAAAGTATGCAGCGGTGCACGTCAAGGATAATGCTCAAAAAACGGCGAAAGTGTATTTTTACAGTGTAGTGCGTCACCATGGTCTTCCAGAAGTCATCATCAGCGACAGAGATAGCAAGTTTACCTCAACCTTTTGGAAATCTCTAATGACAACCATTGGCGTTCGGTTAAGTATGACCACCGCCCATCGAGCCCAAGCCGATGAACAAACAGAACGACAAAATTTAGTCGCATGATATCATACCATGGCCCCGATTGGACAGAGCACCTGGGAAGTATCGAGTACGCCCATGCTACACTCGTTAGCGCATCGACAGGATACTCTCCCTTCAAAATTGATACGGGAAGGAAAGAACGGACACCATGGGAAAAATCGCTGGAGTAAAAAAATCCCCAAAAGGAGATTGACGTACAAGCTAAAGCGTTTGTGGAAGCTCGAGCAAAGATCATCGAGCAAGCTCGTAAAAATCTGCTTAAAGCCCAAGCTACGCAAAAGCACTACTATGACCAAAAACGCCGCCATAATCAAGTCGAATTTAAGGTTGGAGATCTAGTAATGTTGGATAGGCGTATAGTATCGTTGAAACACGCCGCCAAAGACATGGAAATAAAACGGGCAAAGTTGGCGGCAAAAAAGATTGGGCCATTCGAGATAAAAAAGAGTATAAATCCAAACGTGGCAAGACTCAAGTTACCACAAAGCATGAAGAAGATCAATCCAACATTTAACGTGGATGTGCTGTCAAAATATGAGCCAACGCCCGAGAGGTTTCGTAGTCGACCTATACCGAAAGCGTCTAAATTCGTGGATAACGACACCGCGGATAACCTTCAGGTTATCAAGCGCCTATTGAGGAGAAGTCAGTTTAATCGCCAACCACACTGGCTCGTCCAATGGCATGGGGAAACAGAAGAAGAAGCAAGTTGGGAGAAAGAGAAAAACATTCGCTATGTCTCTCACTGGAAGGATCTCGTCGCCGATTTCAAGCAGCGTCAACGAGAGATCAAATCGGGCAGGATGTCAGGACCAGTCATTTAGACTGGACCGCATCAGTCATTTTATCTTTGACTTAAAAACCATTCATTTTTCTTATTGCATATTGTATATGGGTTATACTAAAACTAGGTATAACATGTTTGCGCAAGTAGGATAGGCGATACCATTAGGTGTGGGTTACACCAACAAAACTAATGGTTAGGAAAGCTTAAACAAAATTCAGTCTTTAATTTTCCGGCAATCCTCACAGTAGCGCCCTAACATCTACTGAGGTCTACATTCTGCTTTGGTGACTTACTAATGTGGATCATCTCGCTGCTATTCGTTATTTTTGATATAAGGTAAACGAATATAGCCGCTGAGGTCTACATTCTGCTTCGACGACTTACTAGTGTGGATTATCTTACCGCAATTTATTATTTATCAGGTATTCACATAATTTCGCACGAGAACAACAAGCGTTCTCCAGAAAAGTGTTGTCTGGGACTTTTAAGTTTAAGTCACGAAAACGTAAATGGCTGTCATAGTCGATGTCAAACAAATTATCTAGAAGCCTCAGTGATATATCATCTTGCTAGTATTGCTAGCAGTTTTTTAAGAAAACAACAGAAAATAATGTCACTTGTCGCTTATCCTGTAGTCCCCATGTCACGAGATATCCGTGCTCATTTTCATTACTGCTAGCATCTTCCTCTGTGCTTGACTCGGTACTATTCGAAGAGCAGTGTTTTTCTTCACTGCTAGCTTTCCCCTTCAGTCTGAGTTCCTCTCTATTTGGCGACTTGTACGTCTTCTACTTTAAGCTACAACATGAAACTACTTGAAATTCGACTCACGCGGCAGTAGACGCCAATGCGCAACAATGTTTGCCAAAATCTTCTTGTCTGCTGCTGTCTCCTCGGTCCAATTTTTTTTGTCGTTCTTGTAGGTACGAGTACTGGAGTAAGAGTTTTACTCATATAACGCCGTTTTTGTCAATAATAAGGTTATGAACCACTCTGGAAATGTGGCGTTCATGCTGCCCCGATAGTGGTACCAGCAAGTGTCATTGGCTAAAGATCAAAATTGTCTCGTAATCGATCAGCGGGCGGCTACGCATCAGCTGGTGACGCTTCTTTACGTTATGTTAAAAACTAGCGTGGAACCTTCAAAAATTGTGGCCTTAGACAGCGGTACTGCCTCGCGTGACGGCTGTTGCACCTGAATTAAGACACATGAGCATGTTGCAGCTAGTCGT
>MIQA02022130.1:0-10255 GCA_001887855.2 Sclerospora graminicola | reverse complement strand
AACAATCAGTTATAACTCAGGTAACCATTCTTTATTTTTTCATTTTTATACACGAGAAACAGCAAAAAAGTTCGAGGGGTTGAAGGTTCCGTTTCACCGCTACGATCACACCCTAAAAAATTTACATCATTCACGTCCCTCTGGAAAAAAAGACCCATGGAAACATCAACTGGAAACAAAAGGCGCAGTATATGGGCGTCAAGGTCATTACACGTGTGTTCTAAAAAATGTGACGAGAACAATGGATTTGTCTCGTCTTTACGGTATGTTACATCAAATCTTAGCGACTGATTTTCAACTTGAAGATTTGGATAGCGGCGATCCATTTTCGGAAACGTCCACACAGTGGGAATTGACGTTCAATTCAGAATTCTGTCCGCCCCCGCTAAAGGGAGTTTCAAGAATCTCTTGGTGCGGGTTATTGTTAGTGATCGAGCACCCTACCATGCGAGGCAAGAGACAATGTCTTAGGTGCGGGATGATAGGTCACCCAATGCGAAAATGCAACACTTTTTTAGAGGAACTTTTAAAGAACAATTGTATCACCATAACTGAAGCTGACTTAAACAAAGCCAAGCTACCGGCCCCGACATTTACGAGTTTAGAAGAATTAAAGGCCACAGTGGCCGAACGGCTAAAGAAGCAACTTGAAGACTCATCAAAAGGTATGGAAACATCTACACCAGAAAACCAAGCTGAAACAGCCTCAATAAATTCGACGGCTGACGGATCACCTACAACTCAAGGGAAGGAGGACGCAAAGCAAGAAAGTGGCAATCCAGAAGAAGAGGCATCCGGGGCGAGAAACAAAGAGCCACCAACGAAGAAAATAATCAACGGGACAACCACAAAACAATCTTCACACGAATGGGTAGTGGTAACACGAAGTAATCGGGGCAGACGAGCGGCTACTCACCCTGGATCAGTTACGATGGGTCGAACAATATCGAACGTTGTTCGGCAACAACAGAGAGCTACAAAGGAGGGTCAGACAATATCGAGTGTGGTTAGACAGCAACAGGCGGTTCCACAACCGAAAGGGGTAAATGAACCACAACAGAAGAAGAACAACGAAGCAACCGGAAGTCAAACTATGTCAGAAAGGAAACAAACAGGTCAGTCTCTTCAGTCAAAGAGAGCAGGACCAAAGCAAAAACATCAAACAGACTTGTTAATCCGAGAATCAAAGAACAAGGATAAATTATCGGGACTGATTCAACAAACATTGGAGTTGGAAGGCGGGGTCACTCACACCGATGAAGACCCAATTAACGAAGGGACATCTCTAAATACAGCAACCCTCGATCAAATTGAAAAATGGCTAGGAATTAAAGCAGTAAACACCCCATCCACCGGGAACTGCCAAATTTATGCACTAGCACAAGCATTACAGACGACACAGTTTAACGATGCATCAACGGCTCTAATAGAAGAGGCAGCTCAGGCACTGAAGGACGGATGTTACGCACGAGCATTAATCGACTTCGAAATAAAATTTCCACATGGCATAAGGAAACAGACGCTTCTGGCCCTAGGACGAGGATATGATAAGATTTCCCCTAAAGAATCTTACAAGGAATTTGAACGTTATTTCTCAGATTTCGCGTTCAGTGGATCAAAATTAGATGACATTGTGGACCCCCAGGCATGGGGTAGTAATGATACGCTAGCGAGCATCAGCGTATTATTACAAAAGGAGATTTATGTGCTCAACTCAGGGTATACCGGCGTCACACCAGGGGTGATATGTTTTCCCCGGAGACCAAAAGTAAAAACAATAGGAAATATTTGATCAGCGGAGAATATCCCCTTACAATGGAAGATTGTGTGCATCGAATTCTAAAGGCCAAGGCTGATGCACCTAAGGATGAATCAAAATGGCCAATTATACTACATTTTAGTGGCGCCCACTATACGGCGTTCTTATACGGAGTTCGAGGTGGTACAATACCGACAACATACAAAGAAACCTCTGATGTGGACATGTCCACAAGTGGAAGTGAAGGGGATAATGACGATTTTGATGATGAGAGGATAGACCAACAGGATATCACTCAGTCAGCGGGGTTAGGGTCTGATACCCAGGATTGTGAGAGGAAACTGGTGACGGATATAGTGATGATGGAGAATTCAGACACTGAGGCATCTGATGTTAGCCAAATTACCACCTATAGCCAGCACGATCCATGGGATCCGGATGCGTGGGACGGTGACGTCGAAGATATTATTAACCGGCTTCAAGGTCCAACAATTCATCATGACCTCAAAATCGAAATAGAAGAAATAATATTGACTCATGACCCTCGCCTGCGAGAAATTTTGCATTTTTTGACAGAAACAGTGGGACGACTATCAGTACCGGAACAGGAACGGATAATGCAATTAGACATATCAAATCCAGCAGTCCAAGATCGACTGATGCAACAATATCAAATTTCTCGTCCTATCCTACATCAATGGATACACAAAATTTGGAACGCTCAGCTTGAATCTCCAGAGGTACTTATGATAACATCGGATGATTCACAAAACTCTGAGTATCAACCATCTCAAAGCCCAGTGGAGGAACCAGAGCCGAGTAATAAGAGAAGATGTACCAGAAGGAATACATCAAATACCGAGTCTATTTCAAATCACCAAGAGGAAACAACGTTAGATTCACCGGACCAGTCTCCACACAACGTCCAACGTGAATTAGTCGACGATTTTGAAGAAACATTAGATGAGACGAGTCAGGATCAGAAAAAGACGGCGAACTGGGATCAAATCTGGGATGCACATAAATCAGAATGGGAGAGACAAACGGGGATACCCTTCCCAATAGTTGAAGCGTCAACTCAGACATGGAAGAAAGCGATCATTTGTGAAGGAAACAATTTACTTCATCTTTTTAAGCAAAGTGCTGGAGCCTATAATCTTCTTGAAAGGATAGACCCAGCATTACTTATACGATTAACGCAACCCTGGAGAATCCAATGCTGGTATGATATGATTCACCAAGGACAACAAGGGTTAATCACGGGGCTGGAATCTTCTTGGTTTAAAGATTGGGAAGACAGATTGGAATCGCTTCATCACCCATCCCACAGGATACTAATAATGAACAGCACACAAGAGTGGATAGCTCTCAAACAGGTAAAATACGGAGGAAATCAGCTAACACGCCTATGTGCTCCGGCTTTAGCGGCAAAATTAGCAATTCATGCACTATGTGCACATATGTATGCTGAACAACTGGCAGCAATATTAGGGGCAAATTATCACCCCGTGGACTCCATTATTACGTTGCTTTCCAGACACCTACAAGTAAGTAAAACCAATTCGAGTTACTCCCGGAAGGTACAAAACGTCTTAAGTGGGCACGCAGGGGCCTGGGGGCTCCTTGATGAATTTATTACGGATACACATGTAGCCATACCTATCAACAATTCCATAACCACTATGAATGAGGCCAGATCCGACATGGACCCCCTCTGTTACTAAGGGCTCCGCACGGCCATTCCTACCTAAAAGAAAGGCAAAACCTACGTCAACAACACACCAAGCGTTTACAGATATAATGGCATCGGTAGATGAGACTACGGGTTCCATATCAACGACGGCAGACCTCACACACGCATATTTTGACCTCACGAAACTAGATTTATATTCGACACTTCACACATTAAAAGAAATGGAATACGTACCGGAAATGGGGACCCAAAGGCATCCTCTGTTCAAGCAGGGTTCCAACTAATCTCGCAAAATGTAAGAGGTTTCAAAAAAGAGGACGTTACCAACTGGTTACAGGCCTGGAGGAAAAATGCTCAGTCCAGGACACCCCAGTTTATTCTTTTACAGGAAACTCACATTTCCGACATGGAGAATGCACAGGAATTGACAAATAAATGGAAATATTTATGGGGACATTCCCTTATGAGTGAACCATGTGCATATTGGAGTATCGGACGTCAGAAAAAAGAAGGAGTGGCAATCCTAGTTAATCCTGTCATAGCGGCTGAAGTTACTCCATGGCATAAGGAGAAATGGACGTCTCGATTTATTGCGATTCAATGGAAAAAGATCTTAATTCTCAACATATACGCTCACTCTGGAGATTCGGCGCTAAGAGAATTTTTTTTCATGGATTTATCGAACCTTTTAAGTGGAGTGGCATTACAAATTATCCTTGCAGGAGACTTCAATTGCGTTGAATCTCCTGTATTGGATAGATTAGGGGGGGAAAGAAACGATAAATCGGAGAGTCCGACTTTATCGACACTTGTCTCGCGATATAATTTACATGATGTCGGAACATTTGGCGTCTCAGTCCTGAATGATGAACCTCTAAATGCGATAGACCATTTTACCTATTGGAGGGGAGGTCAGGCAAGTCGAATAGATAGAATATACATATCATGCTCCCTCACCTCATGGTTAGGTGACTTCACGGTTGGAAACACTCCCCATTACTCTGATCACGAGCAAATATCAGTTACCCTAAGGGATCCAGCCTGCTTAGCACGCAAAACCCCTAAAAGAAATCGTATGCCGAGGTACCCATTTAATGGGTACAAGGTACCAGACATAGCACAAACTCTAGAAACCGGTATAAATGGTTTACTAGACAAATTTAACCAACAGCGATTAACATGGGACGCTTGGATAACGCACTGCCAAGATTTACTATATCAAACCGCACGCAAAGCTACCCACAGACGAAAATGGCGAGCGCGTACATTAAAGCGACATATCACGGAAAACGCATCCACACGAAAACAGCGAATGCTTGCGATTCAAACATACAACATTAAAGCTAACTTATTAAACCGGGGTCAGGGCCTACATAGGTCAATCCAGGAGATCCGTTGGCTTTTTCGGAGAACGGCGATCTGGGAACGGGACCAAACAGTTACACAAATCAATTCTGGTCACGGAATAAATTTTGATTCTCAGCTGGGAATACCTGATCGATTTGCACGAACGTGGAGCTTGATTATGGGGAAACGTCACTCAGAGATTGCACAACATTTACGATTACACCAATTGGAACAATTCGTAAAAATTCCCCCGGGTCGAAAGGTATCTGCACACAATAATTTAATCCTAATGGCACCAATGGATGACGAGGAGGTGCGTCGGGCGATTAAAAGTTTAGAAAGGCGCAAAGCAGCTGGTCCTGACGGAATAAATAACGACTTTTATAAGGATTTCCAGGACATTATGGTGGAGCCTCTAACAGGATTATATAACAGATTACTACAAGGGGAAAAACCACCATCGTCCTTTCTCAAGGCTACTGTCATTCCGCTGCGAAAAAAAGGTGATTCGTCAGATGCCTTGGATTATCGTCCTATTTCATTACTCCAGACCAGTTACAAAATTTTCGCAAAAGTTTTAGCAACCAGACTACAAACTTTTTTGGGATCCGTGATCGGCGGGACACAACAAGGTTTTGTGCTCGGCCGCAAAATGGATAAAGCAGTAACTATAATGATGGCAACCATAGCGAATACAGCTGGAATACACTTTGATTCACCTGCAGACGGAGCAGGTATTTTATTCCTGGATTTCGCTAAGGCATATGACGCACTGGATCGAGACTATTTGTTCACGACTCTAACGATTTTTGGATTTTCCAAGGAATTTGTGCAATTAATTGTTAATTTACATAGTGGAACTACGGCAGAATTTCTCGTAAACAAGGACAAATCTGCCCCGATGGATGTCACATCGGGAATCCGCCAAGGGTGTCCACTGGCACCACTGCTTTTCATTATAGCGGTTGAACCCCTGGCGTTAGCAATTCTACAATCGACTGAAATTCAAGGAATCCAGCCGACGGCGCAAGAAGGAGGAGAATCACATACATTCTCAGCGTTTGTTGACGATTCGACAATCTTTTTACGACAGGCGGGGAAAATTCAGCCGGCATTAGACCACTTTGGTAAGTTGTCAGGACTGAAAATCCAGACAGCAAAAAGTAATTTCTTATTTATGGATCCTACAGTGGAATTACGGGATTGGTATGGTATTCCCATAGTGGCACCGGGTGAGACAGTCAGGTATTTAGGATACGAAGTCGGACATGCAAATTTGGGAGAGAAGAACTGGGCTTTACGAATAAGGAGTATCAAAAGGAGAATGGCGACAGCGGCTAAATGCGGTATATCGATGGTGGACAGAGTAACATTGTTTAACTCTATTGTTGTTCCTGCAATATTATTTACAGCAAAAGTGTTTGATCCGCGTCCAGAAGTTATGAAGAAACTAATCCAAATTCAAAAGAGTTTTATTTGGACTAAACTGGCGAACGACGACGGACGGGTAAGGCACAAGATTTCTCCAACCCTTCTATACACGCCTAAACAGGCAGGAGGTATGGGGCTGATCGCTTTGCCAATAGCAATACGAGTTCAAAGAATGAAGGATGCGCTCAGATGGTTACTCGCCCGACCAGATATCTATAAAGATGCTTGGCTTAATTGGAAAGGACTGCTTCTACAAGATCCACTAGGAAAGATATCACCCAAGGTCAGAAAACGTGAGAACCTGAAGGGTTATTACGCAACAAATGCTAAACAACAAACTCTGTCAGTAGAATTAGGTCACTCAATTGGGCCTACTCCAGAGCAAGTTAGCAGGCTGGATGACTATACGAGGCATCATTTACCCCAGCTTATGAGACATGCAGTACCAATAGGAGTCAGTCCGTCACGTGGTATGGAACCTGGTCAAATTCTTTTAATCGACTTGGATGTTTCGAAAATCCCTCATCACGGAATCTTAACACCCCACTTGCAGGATTTCTGGGGCGCCTTCCCGTGGGCAGACAATGCATGGATACAGGATGAACGCTTGCGAACGCTGTCCCGTCGGAAATTCTTTAAGATGCCGGAAGTACCCATTGCTACTTTACATCTTAAACGAATTTCTAACAGTGTGTACTCGTGGCAGGTACCATTAACAAGCACAACTTCGCATACAAGTGCCAAGATTAAGAGATGGATGTGCGCCATAATATTAGCTTCCCCCCGAGTGGAGGTAGGTCAATACATCGGACAGGCACCGCCAATAACTTTGTTTCATTGTCCTACACTTTTGGCTACGATTCACTGGAGAAAACGCGAAACGGGTAGAGTGGAAGGTATACATAAAGGGACAATGTACACCACAAACCTGCAACAGCAAGAGAACGGGATTTACTGGATAGTGCGATCATCAACAGACCCGGCAGTGGCCAAGTGGATAAAGGACAGCAAAAAATATGTGGTGTGTCAGCCGCATCCAGATTTACATGACTTTCCATGCTTGCTAGATGGAGATATGCGATCAATCTGGAGAATTCCAGCGTACTTACGCAAGCAAAGCAAGCGGATGTATTACCAAGCGCTAGCCAACGACCTGATACCTGTTCTGGACAAATGGGACCGTAAGCAAAGTAGGGATAGCTGGTGGAAAACGCTCCAGGATCAATATCCGAAGCAGATCTGGAAGAATAACCACATCTTATCAGATTATCAAGTGTGGGTGATATATCGGCTAACTACGATGCAACTAAACACCTTTTTTGTTAAACCTACAGGTAAAGAATCGTGCATACTGGACCCAGAGTGTAACAGCCACCACACGGACGCGAGAACATCATGTGGGGTTGTACAAGAGCAAAGTTATTTTGGAGGCGTTTAATCGAACAGTGGACGGGTTCGAAATCAACGGGAGATGATGTGGCACTATATCAAGAAGAAATTGTACACCGTAAGGCACCAACCGACACTACCTTTTTAGATAAGGCGATGATGAAAATGTGCGGTATGGAATTTACGACATACCAAGGCCTATTTCAACGAGTCTGGTGGGGAATATGCAGCATAGCCTACGGGTGGATGTGGCAATTACGGAATAGGACGATATTTGAAGGCCGTTCTTATACGCAATGGGATCATGTGGACACAATATGGTCGCATTGTAAGAGTCAGTTATTTGCTGTCGCAGAGTACGAGAGCAAAAATCCAAGATACCGAGAGGAAGGTTTACGGTTTCTCCTATGTCTACAGTGCTTTTACAACATTCATCCAGCACAACCGCGCCAAGCGGAGTTACGACAGCGAAGATCCCTACCTGACCCAACGAATGGTCACTCTGAGCCGAGGCTAAAATTAGAGTGCAACAGTTCATAGTAGCTAATAGTTAAGACTAAATAGACTACCTTATTATTATTATTAAATCAGCGCCCTTAAATGATATATCCTTTAAATCCAAATTATTTAAAATATAGGTTCCTGGATTTAAGACGCAAAAAGCTGCATGATAATATCGATAATCCTATGGCTTGTCACCGATTGTGATGGTGCTGGTGTGATGTCGAAAAAGCCTGCAAGCATAATTGAAGTCTCATTCCCTCGTCCCGAAAGTGGGTTCTACTACTCTCAAAGGCAGCCACCGCTTTAAGTTGCGCCTTGCATTGATTCCATATAAAATCAGTGAGTTCTCGTTGGATTTCCGCTGCCCTTCACGCACTGTCCTATTTCGTAATTGCCACATCCAAACATGCGCAATTCCACTTATTCCCCACCAAATTCGTCGTATTTGGTCTTGGTAGTCATGTAAATGCATGCTGTCCTTGCTCATCATCGCCTGTTTCAAAACTGTCGAGATTCCGAGAGTTTTCGTAACACGATCGATTCCCGATACTCAATCCAATGTTGGACGAATAGCAGCCAGAATAGTTGTGCCCTCGTACATTCCTAAACTATGTGAGCCACATCTGTCCGCCTACTATGACAGTCTTCATCGAGTGTTACACGGGTTTACAGTTGGAACTTTGCGATAGAACGTGTTTAAATGCATCGTCGTCCTCCTATAGATCACTCCCACTTGATAACCCGATAGTATATAATCATGCTTCCATACCTTTTTTTGGAGTTTGATCTTGAATTGTTGTCCACCAGGTATGTTTCTCACTCCGTGCCGACAATTTCTGCACTGTTCCTGGAAGTACTGTGGCCATCGCTCTGAAATATAGTATCTTGTAATACTTTTGCATTGATGCTGGAATCCGCCATATTGACCGAAAATTCTCATCTAGTGGCCATGGAAAAAGATGTAACAGTGGGTGGTATACACACCATCCCTTTGTCGTCAGTTCTGCTCCACTTGGCTACATCTTTCTGGTCCGTCTGTAATACTTTCCAATATATCCCGGTCGCTTGTCGCCTCGGACAGACTGGATTTCCGGATCTATTTTGTCGACCTTCCAAGAGGCCTTTTCGAGAACATGCCAAATGTACCCTTGTGAGATGTCTGGAGACTGGTAGAGTTGAATTGGTGGAGACGTCCCAATATACTGCGCAACTTCCACTCTAGGTGACGCAAGAATTATCGCGCATAACAATCTGCGTACCTTAGCATAAGTATGAGATACAGACTGATGTGTTGGAACCTGCCATGAAAACGTATCATTAGAAATTCCTCAAATTCTCAAAGCAAAATTGACCACTTCTGGAATTTCCTCGGCGTAAGGGTCGCTACACGTTTATCTCGTATTCATGGGTTTCCAGGCCGTTACAATGTTCCCCAGAAGACTTCTATACGCAGCGTCAATAATCCGGGATGAGGAATTTTCGAGACATCTACTGTAATGGTAGGAATTTGAACGGTTTCATTTCTCGGGACATGTGAGGATTGCTTTCAAATGTCCTGTCGTGTCAATCTAGGTAAGTGCTGGTCGACACAGCGCTCTAATTCTTGACTTTGTTGTGGGACTGGTCCTAACCATTGCCCCATTTCGGCGAGAGGGTTTTCCGATCTAATGTCCTGGTATTGATTGAACTCTCTTTATATCCTGATCTCGGTGAAATGACTGGTTGGTTGGTCGCATAATCCATGCCTTTCCAGGATAACCATGCCAACTAGTATACATCCTCAGAAGAAATCAACGACTTCATTGCTTCCTTCCCTCTTTGGACTATGGGTAATGAAAGTAACCCTAAACCGCCTGCCTCTTTGGGGGTATAGATCAAATCAGGTGATATCTTGTGTCTCATGTTTTCATCTTACTTAGTAGTTTTGTTCAGAAAAAACTCTTTTGTATCTGATAAGCCGTTTCATAAAGGGGTGAAATACCTTCACTGTAAACATAATCACAGGTACAACAATCGCATTAAATAACGTCACACGATCAATCATAGAGATACCACACTGAGCTGCCGTTCCCATCTGTCGCTGAATGCCACGAATTTTAAGTGTCCAATTCTTATTCTCAATGTTAACATAT
>MIQA02022129.1:2669-63538 GCA_001887855.2 Sclerospora graminicola | reverse complement strand
GGCCATCCATCTGAGCTCACTGGCCGCTGGCGTTAGCACTTCCTTGGCAGCTCCGCGTCCGATCCGGGTGCCTTCTTCGTCCACTAGAACACTCATCCTCCTTCAGGTCCCTTTCGCCCATACCTTCCAACCAATCCGCCACCAGTCTGCCCCTCGGCCGTCCGCCATCCGCGGTCGTCCCGTCCACTTAGCCCGCTAGCCCAACTATCCACGTCTTCAGTCGCGTTCGTCCGGCCTGATTCCAGGCCTGGCGCCGTCCGGCCGCTGGTAAATGCGCTCGGCGACGGCTATCCGGCACCTATGCCCTTGGTCCATATTTCTGCCAATCAGAATGCGCCCTGTGGAAAGCACTTCACACCTTCCCATCAATTAATTCATAAGTCACTTTACCACATGAGTAATGAACCGAGCTGCGACCAATAAGCTGAACTTGTTAATTAAACATGTGCCACGTAAAAAATGATCACGTCAGGTTCACGAAGCCTAGCGTTTCATGACACTTCATTTCAAGCTCGTATGTCGCCTGCTTCATGGTAAACGCGCTGTTTCAAATCCTTCTGGCGGCGTAATACCAGCGGTTATCTTGGCAGTAGTGTATTCCTCCAGCATTAATTTGTATTGCTAAATCAAAAAAAGCATACATATAAACTATGCCCGAGGATAACGAGCTGGCCGATGATGGCTTTAAAATCGTCTGCATGCGCGACGTGTCTGATCCGTCACTCCCACTGATTTTCGGTCGTCGATCTTTTGGTAGCTTCAACAAAGGCGTCGAGGACGAATTTAAGGAGACGTCTAGAGCGCTACGCTTTGCAGCGTCTGAGGAAACAGAACTTCGTGAGGAGATCTCGGCTGAGGAAATGACAGAGATGGAACATCATGTTGACAACGTCTAAAATAGTATATGCGTTCGTGTGGGTCAATTTTCTTCTTCTTCTTCTTAAGGTTACTCCTGCTACTTTTGCTTCCGATCCAGCTCGCCGCACTCGAAGCAGCGGTCGGACGAGATGTACTTGCGTTTCTTTACAAACTCCTGAGAGCGCCCATTGTCACGACTTAAGGATACAGCTAATTTCATACCATCTAACTCCATCTTATCCATCTTAGCTACAGCCTCGGCGCAATACTCAGCTCGAGCAAATTGCACGAAAGACACACCTCGACTACGCCGCGTTTCTTGTCCCGATGCACCAGCACGCGCGCCAGCTTACCAAATGGTGCGAACAGCTGTGCCACATCGTGTATCTTAGTTTGCAGATGCATGCTTATAAGAAAGAAAAGAAGAGAGAGAGATGTCGGGGCTCGTCTCCCAAATGACGGACGATCCCCCACATCCAGTAATTAGCCCCCACTTTCTGAAAATTGGCTCCTTGTTTGGAATATTTATCAGAATAGCCCCCACTTATGGCAAAAGCCCTCACTGCGAGTGCAGGCCATGCCTCCACCACCTTGCCATGATGTGCTTTGAACGCATGTCTGCGGCGACTTGTTGCAGCAACACCAAGTCCTCATCTTCGGTTCAGTTCTCCTTCACCATGCTTATGCCCGCGACTCTTGTGAGCTGCGGACTTGATCCGAACAAATCCGCTTTTCCACGGACAGTTTTCCGCACATGTACGACTTTTAGAGGTTTTGCGTTTTGTTTGTAACCGTCGGGTGCGGAAATCAGTTTTAGAAACCTCTCTACTATCAGCCATAGCATTTTTTGTGGTAGGTCAAGTGTACACAAATGTGTGCACTTTTCGCCCTTGTGACTGGGTACACCCCCTGTACTATAATAAGCGCAGCGAGCCGTAAGTAATGAAGTCTGTGTGGTGTGCGCACAACAAGATCGTCATCTTTAACTTTGTCTTTGCAGCAAAAGGGAGTGCAACGATTTCTCCTCAAAGCTTACAATATCTTCTATCATACAATCAAATTAAAGACTTAGGGGGTGTGTCACCAAAAATGCAAAAGCTAAGAGCTGCTACAGCTATCAAGTTATCAATTAGGGAACGTTATTAGGCTTATAAATCTGCTTTTTATGGAGTTCATATGCTTTAATGCTTCCATTTTACCTACCTTTTGACCTTCTATTGTAATAAGGTACTTCTGTGTTAGTTTTTTGTGCTGCACATAAAACCGGTCAATATTACTGATTGGTCCATTCGGGCTGCCCCAGTCACCCCATAATTTTTAGCGGGAATCGGCATAAAGCCAGGTTTATAAAAAAGATTAGAGTTAAAAATAGGGAAACACTAAGGGCAGCGCCTAAAATTGATTCCGGCACCCAATCGGACTTAGTCGAATAAAAATCGAACTTTTTTCATGACATAAAAGGCATATTCGCGATTATCTTCTATGGCAAAACCTTCGATTCTCGACGTATAATGGCACTATGTGTATGTGAAAGAAACGTCTATTAAAAATATTTCATTCAAATCAATTAAACTAAGTTATTAATACTTCACCACTGTAATGGTATCATGGAAGAAGATTATTGCATACGAGCAACCAGCACTGTCATATGCTGTGATACTTCGTTACTTTAGACACCGTTTTATACTTTGCTTCGATCGTCGATGTAGCAAAACGAAAGCTGTCCGTCCTCTAGCGTGTTAAAATTACTAAAATTGAATGACGGGAAATAGTTTTGCAGTCAAGTTGGCAATTAAGTCGAGGAAGGTGTTAACTTTCGCAGAAAATTATCAATTGCTCTGGTAGTTGCAGCCTGGAAACATTTAACAATAAAACCAACTATCTCTAGCAAATGTGTTTTTATCCCAGTTAATCTTAGTTTAGCTAGTAGAAAATTAGATCTTTCATACCGTCCCACCCTCTTTTAAGTATAATTTTGCTATAAATACTGCAGTCTGCATCAGGCGAGTTTGCAGTTGAATATACTCATAGTTGACAAAACTGGCAAGAAATTCTGCGCAAAACAGAGTGAGAATAGATGCGAATTAACAGGGCGTCCTAGAGGTTGCACCCGAAAAATCGTAATATGCTAAGAAAGCTTGCTGCGCACGGAATGCTTTCAGGTGTAATTAAAGCTAGTTGGGGATAAGATAAAATAATAGATTAGGTAGATTAAGATGACAAAGTCAGATAATATAGCAGATATGCTAACAAAAATTAGAAACGGGCAAAAAAGTAGATTGCTTTCGATGGTAATGTCTGTTTCCGCAACATGGAATCAACTATGCTAAATAAGGATCATTGAAAGGTTTTATGAGAAAAACAAGTTATAGTAGCCGAAGGAAAACTATCTAACCCTACTCTATTTAGAGCATATTCATTCTTCCAATTCAAGTGCTCTACTGAAACAATTATCACACAAATTCTTATACAATGGTATCGAATGCGAATGTGTGAATAAGTACTATTATAATTTGCAATCGAAACGGGTGGAACTATAAGTTTTGGCACAAAAATTGTCCTACTTTTGTCGTGGTATTTGTGTATTTATATTTTTAATTGCGCTGATCCAAATACTTGGTTTACGTTAGCAAATGAGTGCATCACATACATGTACACCGAAACGAAGGTGATGTCTCGCATGACAAGAAACTTAACCTGTGTATATGAACAAAAAAGTTCAATACAAGTATTAAAGAAGATAATTGCGATCCCTATTTATATTTACACTATATATTCGGCTAAGTCCGATTGGGTGTCCAATTCGATTTTAGGCGGTGCCCTTAGTGTTCCCTGAATGTTTATTTAAGCCAAAGCAAAGCGTGGAAAACTTGGCGCACCTACCTCACCACCCACAGACAAGTGGTCGGCACAGTCGGGGGATTCGGTATCGCAGCCAGTGTTGGTACTTGAGGGGGGTTTGGTGTATCTACAACTTTAAATTTAATGCAGGAGCCACATGCGCCGCGGCAAGACGCGACTTCATCGTTTGTCGGGACGGACAACCGCTTGATACAGACGCCTTCAGATCCACAGTACGTAAACTGCCAATTTGGGGGCTTCTTTAATTTCTGTTCAGTTTTACTGAGTCAGGCAAGTCAAATAATACCAGCACTCAAATTAGTTCATCAATTCGGTAGGCTTTCGGGGCTTAAAATCCAGACCAACAGAAGTAAATTTTTATTCCTCGACCCATTTATAATATAATCTGAATGGTATGGAGTCACATTGTTTAATTCGATTGTTGTTCCTGCTATTTTTTTACAGCTAAGATTTTTGAGCCCACTACGGACATCATGAAGCGGCTCATCAAGCTTCAAAAGAGTTTTATATGGACTAAGACGACTAAGGATGATATCATGGTGAGGCATAAACACCACTCCTACATTGATGTACACACCCAAAAAAGCGGGCGGAATAGGATTAATAGCATTACTGATCGTTATACGAGCTCAGCGTATGAAGGATGCACACAGGTGGTTACTGGCAGTGGCGGATAATTACAAAGTTGCTTGGCTCGATTGGAAAGGTTTGTTTTGTATAATTCGGAATGTAGAATCACGCCACGTGTCAGAATGCAAGAGCACCTGATGGGATTCTATGCCCTCAATCGAAAGTCAGTTTCCCTTGAGGTGGAATTGGGTCAATGGCTGGGCCCGAGCCAAGCCGAAGAGAGTTTGCTGGAGACATTCACCTGCCCACACTAGCGAGAACACCAAGTTTCCAAGCATACAGCCCGTCACGTGGAATGCTTCCTGGTCAAGTCCTGACCATTACTCTGGATGTCACTAAAGTTCCTCATCACAGATTTTTGACGTCCCAAAATGGAGGCTTTCTGGGGATATTTTCAGTGGTCGGAAAACCCGTGGATAAGGGATGAGCGTATGCGAACTTTGACACCTAGGAATTTCGATAAGATTCCGGAAGTACCCATTGCTGCTTTGGGAATACGTCGGATTTCTAGCAATGTGTACACTTGGAAGGTTCCTCACTCCGGCCAACCTTCACATACGTTCGCAAAGATGAAAATGGGTTAAGCGCTATCATTCTAGCTTCACCCCGAATCGAGGTTGGACATCATATAGGGCGGCCTCCACCGATCACGTTATTCCATTGCCCCTCGATCTTAACAGATTTCAACTGGTTTAAATTAAAACATGGACTTGTTGAGGGCAGAAACAGGGTGACAGCTCACAGAACGAGAATTCGGCAGTTAGAGGATGGAATTTTCTGGAGAGTCTGTTCGTCAACCGATCCAAAGGTAGTAGACTGAATATCGGAACAAAACAAATTTGTTGTGTGCAGGCCTCATCCGGAGTTGCATGGCTTCTCATGGAATTTGGATGAGGGATTACGGTCTATCTGGAGAATACCAGTATCATTGAGAAAGCATAGTAAACAACTGTACTTTCACGAAATGGCCAAAGTTTTATCGCCTATGGTAGCTAAATGGGAACGCAAACAAGCGCAGGATCAGTGGTGGTATCAAATACAAGACCAATCCCCTAAACAGGTCTGGCAGTATGGTCACATTCTGTCGGAGTACCAAGTGTGGGTTATATATCGTGTAGCAACATTACAACTGAACACTTTCTTTGTTATAAAAACAGTTACTCACCTGTGTATATTAGCTGATACTAGTAACAGCAACAAGACGGACGTAGAACACAGTATGTGGAGTTGCACAAGGGCACAGATCTTCTGGAGACGACTCATACAAACCTGGACAGGATCGACAATCCAGAATGCAGAGATGCGACTATATCAAGCCGCCATCGTGACGCGTCGAGCGCCTGAGGACACAAGATTCTTAGACCAGGCAATGATGAATAGGTGCGGTATGAAACCATATACGTATTAAGACCAATTCCAACGAGTTTGGTGGGGGATATGCAGCATCGCACATGTGTGGGTATGGCAGCTTCGGAATCGCACCAAAGTCAAAGGCAAGACACACACACAATGGGAACACGTGGTGTACATCTGGGCTCATTGTAAAAGTCAATTGTTCGCTGTCACTGAATACGAGAGCAAAACAATCCGGTATAGAGAGGATGGAATCAGGTTCCTATGATTCTACAGTGCTTCTACAACATACACCCGGCTCCACCGTCCAGGACAGTGTTACGACAAATAGCAACTCCACCAAACTCTCCGAATGGTCTCAATGAGCCGAAGCTAGCATCTAGAGCTCAAACGTTTATTGTAGCTAATAGTTAAGATTATATAGGCTACCTCAATTAATATTATTATTTAATTTCTATTCAGTGGTGTAGTCATAACATTTCTCCTATTTATAATCGGTCGCAAAAAAACAATATTGGGTAAAAGTCCAACTAATCAGGAATTTTTTAGCCGTTTATCTATCACTAATGGGCTAAGTACTCCCCCACCGTAATTAGTTTGTGTTCGGAATTAGTCTGGCACAGACTAATTTAGGTGAAGAAAAATTAGTGAGCTCTCAAAACTTCCTAAGGGCATTCTTAACGGGGTCACAATCCTCGGGTCACGGGACTATATGTTTAGAAACTAGGTGTGGGTTTCAAATGCAATCATAAGAGGTTTGGTGTTGAAAGTCACAACGAAAGACAGCCTTAACATGGCGAGTGTTGAAATCGGCACATACAACCTATGTCTGATCTGCAATTGCAAGGCAGTAGATCATTTGGTTGATATAAAATTTTCATGCACGCAACTAACATATGATTGAGGTTAGCAAACATGACTCATAGTGGTCCCTTTAGTATACATCTCTTTTATTTACGCCATATCAATTCTGATGCTCAGCATTGCCAGCTAGAAGTTGTAATTGGACCTTGCGCGAAGAATAGCTCGGAAACGGCCCTGAGTGTATACGTTGGCATTAACAATTAAGACTCCGGTGGGGTCATGACCCCACCTTCGAGTCACGGGTCACGGCAAAAAAACGGCACCCCCACCCCTTCTCTGAATTAACCAATGAAAATCAGTGAATTCTTTGGGGTCATGACCCGTGATCCCGTTAAGAATGCCCCTAGTTAGTCTGGCACAGTTGGCCCCCTGTACCATAAGGTAGGTACAACGAACCATAAAAACTGATGTCAAAAGCAGAGCAGGGCGGGGGCTTCCTGCAAATCGATCCCGCTGATATCAATGGTTCTGAAAACGCTCTTGCTGAAGTAGAGATGTCGTAAGAAAATTGATACAGGTCAAGAAAAACTAACTATTATATTTTTGAACACTTTTCAACTTGTTTTTTATAAATCTTTGATAACCCTGGTAATAAAATATTACCAATATAGATTTAGACAGCCTTTACAGCAGTGACTAGCGTGGTCAAAACTGACTCGGCGTTACAGAAGTTATTATTACTTGGCAGGCTATCATCAAAAATTTTTGAAGAGGTCCGTATTCGTTTTTTTCTGAGATTTTAGTTCGCCCGGACGCAATTGTTTAAAGTATAGGAAGAACACAACTAGTTCAACCTACTTCGAAGTGTTATTATCAAAATGGAAATGCCCAGTCTGCTTATGTATTTTGGTGTTTAACTGGATTGCTTGGATACCAGCCGCAAGCGAATTATTGTCAAGTAAATAAGGAGCATATAAAAATTCGTTTATCTATTCTTGTTGCTTATAGAACAGAACAACACCTAACAGCAATTTTTAAACAAACTCTTGTCCCAAAAGCACTTACAATAAAATTCTAACCCAACAGAAACTATTTTGCTGCATTTGTGCTTTATAATTGACGAGAATACTAAGTATGATAATTTTGCTTTACAATTTGATTTAGCTGACGAAATTAGGCCAATACCGGTCAATGCAGAGAAGATAATGTTAGCTTTTGAGACCGTCGCACTTCCTTTTACAATGAAAATGTGACGTGCGCACAAAAGGATAAATCACCACTTACAGAAATGTCATTTTATGTATCTATTCGATCAACTGTATTGTTAGACCAGCGAATTCAGGAGCAAGAAGTTTTATTAAAACGTCCGTTAATGGCGGCAAACTCCTCTACCGGATTCTCCCTAAGTATCTTTATTTCCATATTTACTGAACTCCTCTACCGGATACTCTCTTAGTATCTTTATTTCCATATTTACTGTTAGCTATGGCGTACTCTTGTCCGTTGGCTATTAGGTGTTACAACGGGTTTTACAGTACGCTGTACCGACGGTATGGTACAGTGTGTGTGACACTTACTTTAACCCAGACTAACTACCAACTTATAAATTAGTCTGGCACAGACTATTTCCGAACATCCCTAGATTAATCTGTGTTCATTAATAGCTTGGCACAGACTATTTAAGTTAGCACAACCCAAAAACACAGGTTCCAAATTAGTCTGCCACAGACTAATTACGGTGGGAGGAGTAATGCATCAAAAATATTAACTCTTTCTGTTCGCGTCTCGCAAAAGTACGAAATGCCAATTTGGGGCCACATTTTTATATGAGTTTTTGTATCACCCTTACCACACCTACCCCGTTAAATATTAGCAAAAACAAATCTACCAATCGGTACGCTGTCATTTTGTTTATTTCTAACAATTGGTACGCTGACATTTTTTGTCAACCCAAAAAGCGGCCTCAAATTGGCAGGAGGCCCCAAACTGGCAGTTTACCTTACATTTTTTTTCGAAAAAAAATAAAACTGCAATGTCATCATGTCTGTGCAAAAATAGTCTGTGTTCGAAATTACTCTGTCACAGTCTAAAAGAAAGATTAGTGAGTTCTGAATTAGTCTGGCACAGGTAAAGATAATTGGCCCCTGTACCATAAAGTAGGTACATCGTACCGTAAAGGATGATGTCAAAACCAGAGCAGGGCGGGGGCTTCCTGCAAATCGAACCCGCTGATATCAATAGTTTGTTTGAGGACGCTCCTGCTGAAATAGAAAATATCGTAAGAAAGATTGATACAGGTCAAGAAAAACTAGCAGATGCATAACCATTATATTTTTGAACACGCTTTTTCAACTTGGTTTTTTGATAACTCTGGCAAAAAAAATCGTACAAATAATGATTTAGGCAGCATGTAGAGCTGTGAGTAGTCTGTGCATTAGCTGGTCAAAAACTAATCGGCGTTACAGAATTCATTACTTGGCAGCCTATCATCAATCTTTTTATATTAACTCCGTATTCGGAATACTCTTTTTTTCTGTTATAATTAAGATTTTACATCGCCCGGACGCAATTGTTTCAACTATAGGTAGAACACGACTAGTTCATCCGACTTCACAGTTTCATTCTCAAGATGGAAAAGCCCAGATTGCTTATGCATGTTGGTCGCCCTCGGTTAGCTGAATTTCTTGAATACTAGCTACCTATTGTCAAGCAAATAAGGAGCATATCATAATTTGTTTTTATAGATAGAACAACACCTAAGATCAATTTTAAACTAAAACAATTAAATTTCTCCCAAAAAGCAGATTTACCTTCTAAAAAATCCTAACCCAATAGAAACTATCTTGCTGCATTCTTACTTTATAATTGACGAGAATACTTCGAAGTATGATAATTTTGCTATACAAATTGATTTAGTAATTTAGGATTAAAAGAGCTTTGAGAAGTGGTTTGACTGCCCTTTAAAGTGTCATTACAATAATGGCAAAAGGTAGTTACAATTTACTGGTAAAATGTAAGCGCTAAAACATATTGACTCCATAAAAAGCAGATTTAGTGGAAAGAGCAGAAGATCTGGCTTAATAATTGATTACTTTATAGCCCTCGCAGCTATCAGTTTTTGCATTTTGGTGACTACACCTGTCGTTTGAATCCTTTAGAAGCACCAAGAAATTAGCCTGATGCAGGTCAATGTAAAGAAGATATTATTAGATTTTGAGAACGTTCCACTTGCTTTTGTAATGAAAATGTGACGTGCGCACATCGTCTATACACTTTACGGTACGTTGTACCCACGTTTTGGTACAGTATGTATGTCAGACACTTAGTTTAACCCAGACTAATTACAAACTTATAATTAGTCTGGTACTGACTATTTCTGAACATCCCTTAATTAGTCTGTGCTCATTTATAGTCTGGCACAGACTATTTAAGTAGCACAGCTCAAAAACTCAGGTAGGAAACTAGTCTGGCACAGACTAACTACGGTGGGAGGAGTACTTGGAAAGTTCTAAAGGCGGTAGGTATCTTGAGATCTAGATTAGCTGATCATAGAAAGTGATTTTTATGCGCCCATCTTGTCCCTTGTATACCTTCACACCCTCTTGTTTCCTTACGCGCTCGCTTGCATTTTCCGCTGCCGTTGTTCTTGCTTGAACTATCGGAGGTTTCCTTCAGCCAAGTCGTCCATATGCTCACGGCACTGCGTACCATATGCCTTCAACGTCATCTTATCCATGATACCGTTGCTCGTAATGACGGCATTTGCCATCGCGTGTGCTGGGTGCCGTCGCCTTCACGGACGGCCTTGTCCAGCTCGTGCGCTTCGTTCGCACGCCTTAGTGGCTGTTTTTTGTGGCGAGCATTAGAGGGTAGCCCCCCCGAAATCATCATTTGCTTGCTTTTCTTGTTCTCTGGAGTTCTCTTCCGAGAAAACGGGAGAATCCTGTGCTACCTGCCTGTGCTCGACTGAGCAAATTGTTAATTTATGTCATCATGAGTATGTATAAATAAAAAATATATACCAATATATTCGAAAAATATACCAAACACCTAAAATAATAAAAAATAAATAAATATACCAGGATGTATACACGTTGATATTTTTGCGCTCATGGATGTAGTCTGTATGTATGAATACCTGATAAGGTCATAAATCAGTCAAAGTACATTACTCATAGCGAAGAAACCCTGATAGAACCTCTGCATGCATCATACAATTGCTAGTCAGCAACCGCGTTTAGGTCGACTACTCTTCGAGTTGTGCACAATATACCGCACCGCCGGATATGCTTCTTTAGAGATTCCGATGCCTGCTGAAATGTTATGTGCGTCTTCTTTGGGTGACCACGCTTTTTGAGATTCCGGAAGCCATGCATTCACCACAGTAAGCGCCTCCCTAAGCAGTAGAGGCACGATGATAGTGCGTGTTCGCTCCGCTTAGGCTTCCTGAAAAACTGGCGTTTTCCAGGAAACACAATAAAAGCTTGTCATCCCCATCACCCTAACGGTGTGCTTGAGCGCGAGTAGAGCGTGGCCGCAAGGAGCACTGACGTCCTCAAAGGATCCCGACGAGCATTTTACCGTAGCCGACTTTATCATGGTAAGAATTGAGTTAGTTATGAAACTACTCGTGCGTTTCTAGTACACTTCGACACTTCCCATGCAAATTGATAAGGTAGTAACTTAGTCGCTTCTTAATATTAACTAATTCCCTGTATCCGACCTCAATGACTACGTTTGACTTGGAAGCTTACGTGCCTTCACATAGTTACAGCACAAACTCCAGGAGGATACAGCCAATGTCACGCTTGACTTCCATGACATAACTTGTGGAGGAGTTTTCACGAAGGCACCGCTGACATTTTGTTCAAGCGCCTTGTATGCTCTGCGTGATGCCTAGCGTGTCAACTCGCCCCAGCTCTCCACCTTCTACGTGTTCTCCATTCACGTAGCTTTCGATCTCCATCAGACAGTCGAAAAATGGGAGACTGTGAATCCGGTGTGATCGCGCTATTGACATATTTGACGTTGTTGAAAGTCAAGGTGTTGAACCGAGCGCAAGGAATGTAACCAGTAGCCCACTTCTCCTTATTCACATCATGTAGCCATTTGGTCGCGTTCTCGTTCATTACAGAAAGAACGGCTGCCGCCTTTTCATACTCCAGTTCTTCCCACGCACGCGCACTACCCACGCAAGTGTCTTCAACTGTTCTGACTTGAATTTGTTGTTGACGATTTCCATCAGATGAAGCAGTGGAAGTGCAGGACATCCGGTGCCGTTGCCTAGGTCGTGTTGATCAGACCCTTGTTACGGTCAGAAATCAGGAATGTGGATGCTGGACGGAGGTGCGGAAGCAGAACAACTAAGAACAACGTCCACTTGTGTTCATTTTCAATTGTAACGACCCCGACACCAACAAACTGAATCTTACTGTTTCCGTTCCGAAAACGCGGCCAACAGGGCACCACGAATGGATGTTATGGAGAGGTACTATCCAACGGTAATCCCACGCTGCTGGTACGGCGCATAGGCTTCCATTCTCATTCTGAAAGACAACACACACTTGAAAACTCCTTTCGTGACCTTAATTTCGATCTTGTGGTCGCGACGGTTAAGTTTGTCGACGTATGAGGGAAGAAGCATATACTGCTCAGCATCGCTGCCGCAAAATTCGAGATGGACCGTCAAGGTACGTGTAGACAGTTCATTTACGAAGCCGTAGTTCCGGTCATCGTAAACGTTTGCTGAATCGAAACATGGCGCAGCGGCTTTACTAGTATCTCGCGCACCATGGGGTAGTGCGGTGGAAAAGCTCCAACTTGGTAAGTCAGAGGTAGTCGGTTCGATCCTCACTATTTCCCAGTATCTAAGTGGCGTGACGACTTGGTAGACTCAGCAAACATCATCCCCAATTTGCGCATCATTCATCCCCAATGTGGTCACCATCTGACGGTTGACAATCCCGAGAAACGAATGGTGCTCAAAAGCACCCAACTAACACATTATTCCCAATGTACTAGCTGGGTGCCTTTGAGCAGCTTGTGTATCTCGTGATTGACTATTTTTGGTCTTCGGGTAGACTTTCCCTCAGGTTGGACCGTCTCTCATCACTCAGGGTTATAGCCAGCATTCTGTGTTTGAAAATAAATGTTTACGACATGTATGGCAGTGAGTGTTGGAGCGATCTGATTCACGCCTGCCCACGTGGCAGCCAAGGACTAGCTTCTCGGAGAGAATCCAGTAGAGATCCAGTAGGGATCTAGAAGGATCAAATGTGAGTCCACGAGGCTTAGCGGTAGCAGCAGTGATCACGCACTAAGAATCTCGAATCAGCCACTTTGGGGTTTTCACCTAAACCACCAGCCGACTTCGTATTCAGCGTGCCCAATCCATTTTGCTTCCTACCAATGGCGTAGTACACACGGCAAAGGCAAAACCAAGAGCGATGGCGATCAGCCACGGGCGTGCTTCTTCGCTGACAAGAGCAACCTGCAAACAAGACATTGTTCAAGCTGTGATTTAATACAACCGCTCCGTGAATAGACCGTTTCATGTGATTTCAAGTAAACCTTGGTGCTACAAGACAATACGCAAGCCGAATGGCTATGTAATTCTGGTCCAGTTTGCATTTTCGAAGGATTTAAGCCCACCAAAGTTACTCCGGCATTCCTGCGCGCTGGCTGAGTCCACCAAGTCGCCACACCGCCAATCTACTGGGAAACTGATCACATTGAGCCTCATGGTTGGCGAGGAAATAGTAAAGACTGCACTTTAAAGCTATTCAGCAAATGTTCAAGATGCCGGAACTACGGCTTCGTACATGATCTGTCTACACGCACCTTGACGGCTCCATCTCGAATTTTGTGGCAGCGATGCTGAGCAGTACATGATTCTTCCCTCATACGTCGGCAAGCTCAACCGTCGCGGCCACAAGATCGAAACTAAGGTCAGGAATACAGTTTTCAAGTGTGTGATGCCGTTTAGAATGAGAAAGGAAGCCTATGCGCCGTACCATTCCAATCATTATTGGGAGTTCCATATCATCAGCTGCTCCATGTACATAGATATGCGTTGTATCATAGGGTGTTGAATTATGTGCCATGTATCAGCCTCACCTTTCCCCCCCTCTTACATTGATCAAAATTACTGTTGCTGTTTGATTTTTGTCAGCCTTATCAGTCCTGTCTTCACTTGAGGCTCTTTCATCTTTTGGTTTTCCTTCTTTGTTGGATTTTTTCTACTCTATTGTCTTCTGTTTTTTCTTCGTGGTTGTGTTCTGTTTTTTCTTCTGTTGCTTCGTCAATTTTCATTTTGTTTTCGTATATTTTCTCATGTAGCTGTCCAGTATTCACCACCTTGCGGCTTCTTTTAATTACACTTTAGCAAACCGTTTGTCTTCGCATGCACTATACAATCCAGTCCTTGTTGTTTTTCTTGTATGATGAGGCGGAATGAAACAAGGCAACATATCCGGGTTGAAATCTTACAAAACGAATCAGACTAGATTTAATTCAGTTTTTTTTTCATCTTGGTACAGTGGAAAGGTCAGTGACCAAACCAATAATTAATTGACGGTCCTTTATTGACGATGTTACTTCTGGTGCAAATCCTTTATCTGAATGCTAAGGTGTCTATTACAGTCGTTTAAGTATTGGGTGTAACTATAAGTTTACCCAAGAGCTCGTTCGGTGAGAAGAGCGTAGAATTCTCTAGTCGCAAGATGTTAAAGCAAGGAATTTTGGCAGCGCCAAGAAACTTGTAGCCAATACGGTCTATGCTGTTCCCAAAGAATATAAAAGGGATACAACGTTTTCTAGGAAACCTCATATACTACCATCGCTTTATCGATAATTTTACCTTATTTACGGCAGCTGATAGAGCTCACTTTACGAGATGGAATCCAATTAGCTCATACACAGAAAACATTCGAACTGTTGAAGAAACGTCTGGTCGATACTCCATTACTACGCCATTTACAACGGCAAAAACCTCTGGTGATAGTATTGTACACGAATCGATGGTGGTTGAAGACACATGCGTCAAGAGCATGATAACGTTTTGCGCCCTGTTCGGTATGTTAGCGAGGTTCCAAGGTTGCAGAGACCTGCTATTTGGGGTAGATGAAGAGATTTTGCATTGCTGCTGACCTTATACATTTTTGTATGGACAACATGTAGTGATGCATAAAAGGTATTCTACAATAAAATGGCTATTCAGGTCCAGAAGCTTAAACGGACAAGTCGTCCAATGGCCGGCATACTATCACCATGGTAATTTAAAATTGTTCGGAATGAACATGAGGCTCTGGGCTATCCGCAGTACTATATGCTGTTGTATTACCACAAAAAAACTTGACAAAGTGCTGACTTCCTTCTGTCGATCTTACTCCCGCAACTTATGGTAGTCCACCTCCCGCGATTCATACAATACCACCGCATAGACTGCAAAGTCTTCGATGAAAGGGCTATAGTAGATTCGACTACCTAAAAGGATTGCATAGCCTTCATTGATCGTGGGATGTCTAAATTACTTAGAGACTCCAAGTCTTTCACATTTGCTTCCATTCCAGCAATCGAGACTTGATGACCCAGGTAGGTCACCTAAGTCTTTCCCCAGAAACCTTCCACCACACTAATCGAGCCTTTTCATTCGTAACCAATAATTGCTCCACTTTTCCACACAACAAGTTCTACGAAGTAGCTGTCATGAGAACACCATCGATGTTAGACCGCCTCCCCAAAACCGAGGATATTTGGTCAAGGTCAGGGCTTCAGAAAACACGGCCCCGACCAGGTCGGGATCCATGCCTGCCTTGACCTTGAGATGTCCATACATACCGTTATCTATAAGTCACTTGCAGGGAATTTTTAAAGCCAAAATGTATCCGGTTCCACTCGAACAACCCGAAGGAGGTGACGCAGAAACCTCCCTTGCACGGTTAGTTGAAACCACCCAACATCGACTAGCCATATCCAGCGAGTAATGCCATAAAACGTTATCATTCTTTTCCGGTAAATAATTAAAACTCGGCATCAGATAGATCATCACCTTAGAAGCCGTTTTTCCAGCCGGTAGTCAATACACAATCGTATGTCCACCTCGTTTTGTATGATAATCACAATGGGCGATGCCCGTGGCGAGGTGGGTGGCTGAATGGTCCTGGTTGGCAGCAGTCCTTTGATATGCTCCGATTTTTTTTCGGTACTGGGGAGCAACCCTTCGGCACATCTGTGCTACTGGCTTTGCATTACCGACGTCGATGTCACACACCTCCCCATGGGGAGCTGGGGGTAGTGCATTACCCTGGTCAATCAGCAGATGTCTCCTATTCCATGTAATATCCTTCTATCTACTGATCCCTTCTGGAGTATTCACTTCTGGGTTACCCACATGCAAATCCTTCATAGTGCCCACCAAAGGACAGGGCGCAACACTGCCACCTGGTCCTCCGTGCCTTGACATACTGATCGCCTCCTTCGTGAATTCAAACCTGGTCGGTCTCAATTTTGCTTTCGATCAATCCCTTGTCTTCTACAGAAGGGGTCACCGCTGAGTCAGCGGCACCATCCACCTCCGACCTCCAACAATTTCATCTGAAAGGGTTTCCATCTAGATATACTAGGGTTGACCCGGTTTCCTGTCTAGGTCGGCTTCGGCTAATTCCGAATCCGGATCAGGTTTGGTCAATTCCGAGTCGTCTTCTCACATAGCAGACCAGCGTCAGACATTACAGGATCCGTTACCCCAACCTGGATCACATCTTGGCCAATCTTCCCGTTTTTCGTGGGCGGTGTGGGCAGGATTAGTCCAGCTACTGGTACAAGTGTTCAATCAGCATGTCCACCCGATCCGGTGACGGCCGGGCCCGCGTCAATATTTGGGAATGTGTCTGGTTCTCTGTTCTGGCCACCATAGGCGTCAGATCGTTTTCCACAGACTCTTCTTCACTGAGTAGGTCCGTAGTCGCTTGGGAGGCCATGTTTGCCACTCGATATAATGCCTTGAACCAATAGTGAAATAACCTGGCCGGCGGGGCACTTGGCTTCGGCCAACCACATTCCCATGATGAAATCTTCATGCTAGGTGAGGGGCTGCTCTGAGATAATGGTCACTCTAACACAGTTGGGGTGACCCTTTCGCTTAACAAATGTGGGTGGCCGTGCGGTCGCACGGCCACCTCCATTGTCTGTCCTACAGATTTGTTACGAACTGGAGTGTGGGCGCCATATAGATGTAGCCGGTCAGCCAGCTGGATATGCACTTCGTCGGGCAAAGCCAGCGAACCTGTGAGATAAGTCCAGTCGTATACCGGCAGGCACCATATAATCCATCCCCAAAATTCCACCTGCTTCCTACCCAGGCTGTAAAATATTATACTAAAGACCAAGCCAGAGTAATATTTACTCTTACCTTTCCCTGGGTCATGTATGAGCTTTCTCCAATTCCAATTTACTCTTGTATCTGCGTCGCATCAATTTCATACCTAACCTTACGAGCAAAGGTGTTGTCGATGATAGAGACTTCTGCACCAGTGTCAAAAAGCATAGTGGCCCCCTGGTTATTTATCTTACCGTCACGCTTGGCCTGTTTGAACCACGTGTCAGACAAATGGTATTACCCCATGATTTATCGGGTAATAAGTTCAGCTCCGTAACCACTTCAGATCGAGAATATTCATCCATTCGTGTAGTGTCTACTAGGTAAGGGTCAGCATTGCTGCCCAAAGGTCGGCTGACGTCAAACTTAAATGTATTGTCGGTTACACTTTGCTTTGCGTCTTGAATATCCTCCTTACCAACTTATGCATAGATACTAGCAGTAGACCGCTCGGCTTGAACGAGAATCCAACCTGGCGAGTTATCTAGTTTAACATTTTTTCCACTGTTATCGGTTAATTCTCGAAATAGATTTACCGAATTGTTGATCTGGAAGAATTTGTTAGTTGGGTAGGTCATAGCCAAGACAACTTTACCTCGTACGGCACAACAAGGGGCTCAAAGCTACGAGGAATGTGTGTTTAGGCTTTTCGGGGCAATGAACTTATTAGGCTTGACCGGGAGTTGGATTCATATCAGATGTGTCCCGGGCGTTTAACTAAATCATGGGCCATAAACAAAGTGCGACCATGGCCTACCGCCCACAGGCGAAAGGGAATGCCGAAAGGATGGTACAGACTCTAACCCGGGCCATCAAGATGTATGTGAAGGAAGCCGACCAGCATGATTGGGACGAATATGTCGAAGGACTAGTTTTTGCTATGAATACATCTTAGGATAGAGTGAGGGAAGATATTCCCTTTTTATCTAGCATATGGATGGGATCCTAGATCCCCATAGTAACCACGATCCCAGTCTGGTGCACCCGGAGCCGCCATCGAGATGCTTGCCGTTGGAGAATGGGGGTGCAACGCCATTACTTACTGGCAGGCGAGCATGTAAACGAACGTCTCCGACAGACTATCAAAGACCGTGTTGACCGGAATAACGATCAGGCCGGTGAGAATGGGCTCCCGGGTATGGTTATACATGGATGGATTCAAGGAGGTTGCGCACAGGAGCTGGCTCATATGCGACACGGCCCCTTCTGAGTGGAGAGCTGGTCGGAGATCATGCCGTTAAGTTAATCACCGCAGGCACGGAATACAATGTCTTTCCAATGGTCATGTGTCCAAGTTGAAGCTGTTAAAAAGTTGTCGAACCGACCGAGTACTCATCTGGTATCAGGTGACAACCGGTCGATTTAGAGGAAGCTCTGCTGCCCGGATATAGTTGGGACAGACCACTGGACCAAGATGAGAACGAAGTCGAAAGGATTCTGGAGATCAGAACGAAATAACCGATATGGACGGACTCATAGGGAATTTTCTTGGTACAGCGGGAAAATCACGAAAAACAAACGTGGGTAGATGAACTGGACTTAAAAAGTGGGGCGCTGATGAGGGAATTTGACCGCCAGAGAGCAAGCCGAAATCGATTCGGGGTCATGCAGACTCACGAAAAAAATAAAACTGTCCTGGAACACTAAGCCATTCAGGTATCGTTCGACGGGTCAGGCCGAACCAGGTGATTTTTCGGTTGGGAACAAATGGTAGACACGAGATACCCTAGTCGGAAATTGACCAATCTGGCGTTGGACAAGAGCTGGCTGGGTCAATATAGGCTGTGTAGTAGTCAGGGTAGATGGACTGGTGGATTGTAGGAGACGGCGGAAAATCGAGTGAATGTCAAACTTGATACTAGTGATGAAGTTGATGAAAAAAATTGCCAAGTGAAAAGCAATAAATGGATTGGAGGAATTGATCTACTAGGACGAACGAAGATATGCTGGCCACTAGTGACAAGATGCGGACCTTTCACTTACCGAGTACGGCAAAACATATTTTGGAGTCTAGTTAAGCCAAAACCTGGATGACTAGTGCGATCATGCCGAAACTGGTTGCGCCACGGGTCCTGCCTGTCGATTTCGTCGGTCCATGAGATCTGGAGGCTGATGGCATCGCTGAGGTCGCCTAGTCCGGGGTACCAAGTGCCGTTCTGAGCGGGTTCCCTACTCTTCTCCATGTTACGGTTGGTCGTATGCACACACAATGGGACAGTGAAATAAATCCAGGTCACAGTAGCCTGCTGTGATCCTGGCGGCAATAAGGTCGCACAGGCTGGTCCAACCCCCAGTAGCCCAGGTACGACGCTTGGTGCGATACTCAGTCAAACTGGGATCCTAGCGCTGGGCCCCAGCCGAGACGTACAGGAAATGGGTGGATTCCCAAATAGCTTGTCGATAGCGGGTGATAAAACTGCATATGCCTGAAGAGAATCGGAAACCAGCTAATATGATGCAAACTTATTTCCGGCATATCAGCATCCAGCACCGTCCAAGGTTGCAAGGCCATAACCGCGGTAACCGGCTTGCTTCTGACCAGGTCGGGGCGCCATGATCAAATACGTGGTGCCCGGGCAGATGGAAGAAAGTTCCAGAACGTCGGACGAGACAAAAATCGAGCGATATGGGCGCTCGTAGGGTTGTCAACGCGTAGAACCTGCATCTGGATCGCAGACCAGGGGTGAGACGCACGCAAGTCAGCAGGGCTTAAGGTTTCCGGGCGGGTAAACCAAGAAGGAGAAGACTCTTCGGCTGGCTCCTCAGGCCTATCCATATTCGAGACCTTCTCATCAAACTTGAAAATGGTAAGGCAGGGTTACCTTCCGAGGTCCTCAGTGGTAACCTCGTTGTCTTAGTCTCGCTCGAATGACCCGGATTTCTCCTCCTCATCCGGAGGGGCAGAGGACGGCCCTCGGGGGTCATGGGGGGAATTCTCTGGAATGACTGGAGAGAGCCAAGAACCGGGGGAAGCCTCCCGGGCATTGCCACGAGGAGGTGATTCGCCAGGATCCAGCTGCTGGGAAGCGGGCGATTCCTGGATACGAGATTGATTTCAACTCACCCTAACGCCAGATTTTCGATATTTCTGCCGACAGGTCGGACCGCTAGGAACGTTTGGCGACTGCTGGAGTTGGGAGGTATGAGATTCGGTCCGACCTACGCTTGCTCCTGATTGGGTCCCAGGAAGCATCCTAGATTGTAAGCTGCTTGGATACCTCGGCGGCCGGAAGGCTCTCCGTAGCTGGGCCAACAGCTACCCAGTATATTCAGTCTCCAGGTTGTCAAGGGCAGAAAATGTCTCTTCTGCTGGTTCGAGACTGGTTCCGGAGTCGGCAGGCAGCGGCAAGTGCAGGTCAGCTATGGAATCAAAGCCCCGAGGGCAGGACAGGTCCAGAAGATGCCGGATGGCGCGTCGAATAGACGCGGTCCCTGTATCAGATGTGCCATCCTAGCACTGATTTTGCCAGCCGGTCCTGGGAAGGTTATCACAGACAAGGTGTCGCTTTGCTGGCCCAGGAAATCGGAGACATTTTCCTTGATTTGGGCCACGCATTCATGAACTTTGTTATACAATCCCTGCTATTGTTGGATCTGGGCCTGGAAGTTGGGTACCCCGGAAGTCATCCGCGCAAATGATTCCGGCGCCTCTCTAGCTATCGCAAGAGGCAGATCCTAAATCTCTTAGCTAGCCAAAATTTATTTGCGATACTTTCAGTTGCTGAGAGATGTAGATGTACCGCTCGTATTTCCCGAGCTGTGTGTGTAGACACGACCAGCAACATACGAAGATACAAGATGTGGGTTCCTGCTCAGGGAATAAAGATTCTTCGTCTGAGGACGCAAACTGAGACAAGAATTGAGGCACCTACGCTGGGATTCCGAGGTGGGGACGGTTTTCTGATGCACGATGCGAAGAAAAACGGTTGATTCGGACAGCAACTTGTATCGGTCCCGCCTACGTGCAAGGTCAGCTACCTTGTTTCCCAACTGAGCACCTCGACCTTGAAAACTTATAACAGAAAACAGCTCCCGGGCACCGGCCTCGTCCGCTCGCTTGTTTGCCAGTTATGCAGCCAACGTCAGTTCGGTCTTCGCTTTTTCCAAGTCTGCCAGCCACCTGGGCAGTCAGGGTGACAATTCGATTCTTCAGGTTGGCTACTTCCAGATGCTCTGGTCATTGTCCGAGGACCGGGGATCGCGCACTTAGGCAACTTACCAGTTGCCCGGCGGGTCTGGAGGGACCCGCCGGCAATGGCTCCATACTATGATCGACGAGACCCGACATGGGCTCAGCGGATGGGGTAAGTAAATGCGTAATGAGAACGTGCATCAGTCATTATGCGACAGCGACAAGACTCAGGGGCAGCTTTGGTGAAGTGACTCCAGAATTGGTTAACGGACAGATGAAGGATAAAACCGCCAATCTGATTGGTGGAAATGCTGAATCAAATTTGCTGCCCGGGCCAGCCACTCAGTCGAAATGATGGCTGTGAGGGTATGGGAGGGATCACCGGCGCCGGACTAGCACATGGATGTGGAACAGAGACTAATATGAAGTTGTCCAGGTGCGTTGGGTCAGGTTGGCCATATTGCTCGGAATCGATCGGCCGGATCGAGTTTTGCTAGAAGATGGTCGATAGTAAATGCATGCAGCCAAAGGGCTTTTGCAAGGCTCCAGGGAGGTTATATTCCTGTTGTAGCCAGGTGAAGCGTCGACCCTAAATGGGTAGCCAGGAGAAAGAAATGGCCGGGTTACCCTAGGCGGTGGGAGCTGTTGCTAAGGTTGGCCGCTGCATTTTGGTTAAGATATACAAGCGTCTAAGTTGGCTGCTGTATTTTGGGTAAGGAATACCAAGCGTTCAGGTTGGCCACCCTAATTTGTGTAAGGTACACGGGCGTCCAGGTTGGTCGCTCAATTTCGTGTGAGGTACACCAGATGTTTTTATTTGAATTAAGAGATAAAATCAGTATACGTTTCTCTTCCTAAGAGGCAAGTCGCTATTAGTTCACAGCAGAGGGATGAGGGTTGACACGGTCCCCTCTAAATGTCATTGGTTTAACCGGGTGATATTGGAAACCGGAAGTTCCCTGACCGGGAGTCGCTGAGAAGCTCTATACTCACTCAAGTCGCCCGTGTATGGAGCATGGTTAAGTTGTGTTGGAAGGGAAGGCAAAGCTTTGGCTTACTGTAGAAAACTGTGGAGTATTGTTTTGATTTCACGACTACACGTAAGATTGGAGTAACCCCCTTATTGTCTTTGGTTGGGTTGGTCGATTCAGCATTTGCGTTATACTAGAATCAAGTATTACGTCAGTCCGCTCTCCGGTGAAGTTTTCACCCAGGAGCAACCCCAGTTCTAACCCTGATCCGCCTGCCTTAACCGGATTCTTAACTTTTCGTCTGAGAGTCCACCAGGAGGGCTATCCGTCAGTGCTGACGGGTAGTCAAGGTGAGATTAAACAAGATGGATCATCCTAGTCGTCACAGCCAAGGTGATGGAAGTGACCTGTTTCGATGCTGACCTGGACCAAGACCTGGATGGACGTAGTACCCCCTCCGACAGTGAGCCATCTGGGACCCCGCGGATGTTCGCACCTCAAAAAGAATTTTCGAGAGCGACTACACGGAACCGGCCAATGTGATCTTGACACGTGTTCGGCCTACCGTCATGTAGGAAATTTCACCGATCCCGCCATCAGAGTACCGTCTATGCGACATCCAATCCAACCTTACGAGCAAAGGCGGGGTCGTTAATTTAAGTCTTCGGCCCCAAAGTCAAACAATATAGTGATATTCCTATTTTTATTGGCTTTCGCCTGTTAAAACCCCTTATCGGGAGAGTGATATTTCCAATATCCACTGGATTCGCCAAGCAATCGGTCCAGCCCCACCAGGACCTTCAACAGGGAATAATCGTCCACTCTAAAACACCGATTGGCACAGTTTAAAATTGAATATGTTTGTCGGTTACCTCTTTTTCTTCGTTTTATTCTCTGTTACTGACATACGCACAAATATTGAACAGAGACCGATCGGCTTGAACCAGATTAATATCTGGCAAGCGATCTAGTTTAATATTTTGTCGACGTCAGGGGGAAGCATACCGGTATGCTTGGTCGGCACGTACCACTTCCACATCTGGTTAAAAAAACTCAATCCGGCGCTATGGATCTTCCAACTATTCCTACACCCGAAAAACAATGATTAGAAGGGTGACCCTTCCGATCGCACTTTCCCCACGTAATTCTCTTCCAGTAATCACGATCGTTATGTTTGTCGACCCGCAGTAAACACATTTCTGGCAGGGTTGGTCCAGGTCTGGTGGTTACCACTTCCTTTTAGACCATCAGCATCTGCTGTCATTGACCTCTGCGAGACACGGTTTTGGACGTGAAGATATAAAGACATTGCTCTTCTTCAGAACTAAGCCTTTATCTGCTTCTTTCTTCCTCGGACCCAGCCCTATCCGACTTGACCGCGATCATTCTGACCGCTCTCGCCAATCAGGCTGCAGGCGCCTTGACCTGGTCGGGGTAAGGCCTCGATCTGTATCTGTTCGATCCCATTTTGACCTTTAGCTATCGACCCTTGGCACACTGCAATGCTGCAGTATCTGCTCTAATTGTTCAGCCGTTTTCTATTAAAGAAGCGTCAATTGGTCGGAAAGGTCACGATTATCCAATGTTCTAATAAAATATTCAACGTGGCCGGACCGTTCATCATCAGACCGACGAATACCTCCTTCCGGCGTCTTTTCCCGTTTGAAAGCGGACCTTACCCGACTGAACAAGCTATAGCCTGGTCGTCATCCATATCCTTACGAGTGAAATCTTTTTATTGGGAGATTGACACATTCAGATTTGGTTGACCGTTCCCGAATGAAAATCGAAAGATTGGGACGAGACAATATTTGCTCTACAAGACATTCCTAGGTCAAGACCGACCGAAAAAAAATACTTTTTTGCTCCTCCAACCGAATTCCATGTCGAAACCACTGATCAGGGTAACTTACCTACATTGTTCCTGTAAGAAACGTTCCATCATGGACATGAATATGGTCTGCATCAGATCGGGGACCTCTACACCTTTTCCGGGCAAAATTGGACTTTCTTGGCAGCAACCCAGGATGATGGGATTTAAGGTCGCAAACAAAACAGGATTTTCTCGCTAGCAACATAGGATTAAATTCGTACTTATTACAAATCCAACCTGTACATCCAATCCTGCCCACTTTACAGGAAAGATACATGTACACTATAAAAAAGATTTCAGTAAAAATGATGAATGTACGCAAATGAATTATTTTGCAAGCTGCACGCACATCTTGCAACTGCACGCGCTGGCACTCCGCTGGTGTGTGCTTCGGCTATCTTTCTGCTCGGTCCTGTTAAGTGTGTATGCAGTGTTGGATTTGTTTATTTTTAATATGTACGAATTTGAGCTAGCGAGAAAATCCTGTTTTGTTCGCGACCATAAATCCCATAATCCTGGGTTGCTGCCAAGAAAGTCCAGTCTTGCCCGAGAAAAGGTGTAGCATACCTTCGAAGTTATTTCGGGAGGCTTGATTACCCTCCATTACATGTTGAACGATCACATAGCTATCTTCTAACCCGACTTGACTGGTCTCCGATTATCGTTTACGACTCTGTACTTCGATTTTTAGCCGATCAGCCCGGAGCTAGCGTCACGCGAGTTATTCCAAGAGACGAGTCAGTACAATCGGCCACAGATGGTGCTGACCGGTAAACCGAATCTTTGTCCTGTGTAACGTTGGTCATGTGGTGTTCGACCAGCCGCGATCGGTTTGAAGTATCGACCAACGTTGGCCAAGATGATTTGCACCAACGTTCAGTACCAAGTGATCTTGTAACGTAACCATGGCTCTTTGATCCTTTTCTTTTTCCAAGTCGAAGACCTTATTCAAATCCCAGGCACCGGGAGTAATGCCGACCTCCTTGATCAGACTAAACAAGTTCCTGATCAGGTCAAGTTGGGTGCCAGAGGTGAACGGCTTTGCAGACCGAACTACCAATTTCCCGGGAATCTTGGGCAAATAATTTTCAAGATATGATAGTCTTTTAGGAAATAGCTTGATTTAGTCAGTAAAATGCTCGTTGGGGATCCTTATCCACGATCGCCTCAATATATTCGTTTTTTTTCTTCGTTATCGTCCAACATCTTTAGCTTGGTTTTGGTATATTTGTTAGAAGGACCATCTTGATCCACCCCATTTTTTATCTTCTATTCTCATTTTTTAAGCATAGGATCGAGATCGGATTCTCGATCCTATCCTGGGTTATAGTTAGTTTTACCATAACCCGTGTCGATCTTGACCATAGCCTTTTGGGGAGTAATATCATGTTTAGAATCGACCTAGAACTTCGTCCGACCAGGCCTTTCAGGGCTTCATTAAAAAATGTGTAGTATCCGAGGCGATGCGTCTTCCTCCAAACCACTCAAAAACGTTTCCTCTATTTTGACCGTTGAATCATTTCCAAATTCAAGGTGATATACAGAGTCACCAAGTGACCCGGGTACACACCCTGCCGTGGTAGAGTCGATTTCCGAATCCGAAACGAAAGTTCCTGGGTGAAATCAAATTATCACTGGTCCGGACGAGCAATTGACGGACGGGGTACCGTGGATCCTGATCGATCTCTTTAATGGCAAGATCACCGCTAAGGCGGTTTGCCTCATCATCCCGGTTTTCCAACCGGTCATCTATAAAGACCGGATTAACGTATCGTTTCATCTTACGTTGTGTACCCAGTGGTTACACTCACAAGGGAGTGGACCATAGATGACAATTATCTTTCCCAATCAGATCGGGGAAATGTGCTTTTCCAGACAGGGTTGTTCTCCGGTGGAAACTTCACCGGAGGACGGGTTAGCGTTGGTACTTCATCCAAATACCATATAGAACACGGTCGGGATTTTTTTACAGACCGGACCAGCCAAAAACGAGAGATAATCAGTAACCACAAAAGATACGTAAAGCCACGATATAATCACCATTTTTCAGAGTAAATCGACTTAGTTATATCTACAAAACATTTTCAATTAAATTACGTGTTGTAAGAGCGAAGGCATGATGCGTGAGGATAAAAAACGAAGTCAATCGAGTTGGGGATTTCCGGCGAGCCAAAGTGCATCGATACGCGTCTTACCGGGATTAAGATAGGCCGCAGGGGACCTTAAGTATTCTGTGCTCCCAATGACCGCCTACATGTGGCAGAGGCACTCTTTGTTTACAGGGTAAAATTCAATCCTATTTTTTAAAATATAAAAGGCTTAATTCCAATAATAAATGTACCGTACACCAACCAATGTGGCCTACCCAATACTTATAACTTAATCATCCTGTCACATGATTGCTGATATTACCTTTGTTCGGCATTACCAATTACCCATTTACCTTTGCTATCTTCATAATTCATATTCGTCGTGTCATCCTTGTCTGGTTAGCTAATCCATCTTCGACCACATAAGTTGTCCTAATCCGGCCAGCTGGTCGGACTGTTTATAAACCCGGTCGGTCCTTCCAGCCATCACAACACGTAATCCGACAATCATCGATTTCCTTCAACTCCAACTTCAACGTCGACCGATCAGTGCTCGTATCTATCCTACAATCTATAGGTAGGTTGGTCGGCCGTGGGGACCGACCGGTCAAACCATTTATGTTACCCAAATCACCAACGTTCAGCCATTATAACATCCAGTGACCACACTAAATCGATCGTCCAAGCTAGTCAGCGCATTTCGACCTGTATTCTGATACTTAGGGAAGGTCATATCGGCTACTCGGAACGGCCAATTGCTCTAGGGTCATCTTGAATCCGATCAAGTTACGGCAACTCCCACCAGATCTCCCCATATTCCTCGTTGAAAACCGTTGCCGATTCCCTTATCTCTTGCCAGGGCGGCTTGTTCTGGGTAGGCAACTGCCACTTCGATCTTTCTACACGCCCCACCGGGTATTTAACCACCATAGTAACATTCGCCGTAACTTGGCTGATCAGCGTAGCGTTGCGGTCCACCTATATTTACATTTTGATTCCACTATACCACATTTACTGAGCAACGCCGTGTGTATATGCGTGTTCCTGAACCTGAAGGGGGTACTTCATCGGACAGAATATCGACTAAATGAAATGTTACTTGAAGTAGCCCTCTAACTTCTTCAAAAGCAAAACATTAGGTCGTCGGCGTAAACGGTAAGCAGCATTGATGTCCTCCCCCACCATATTCCAATTACACCCGAAGCGCAGGGACACAAATTGAGCCCAGTCCTTACAGTACATGCTAGCACAAAGGATCCATGGCTCTCTCTCGACTCCATCGAATGAAAGCTTGATAGTGGATGCCAAGAGATTGTTTGCGAACATTTTATCTAAGTATGCACTGTGCAAGGCAAGGACTATATCATGATGATTGACGATCTCTACGGTGTTACTCCGCGTGCAAAATGAACTTACAGGTAGGATTGCGAAGTAAAGGCTAGAAGGCTTAAGATGTACCAGAAAGGCACGCCAAACATTTTTTCAGTAGATAACTTCCAGTAACGCAAGTAGTAGTCAGTGCCAAACGTTACGAAATGAAGATAAAAATCACGTTCAACAAGATCAAAGGGATGTACAGCTATAAAAGAATGTATAATGTGGTGCTGGAAAGATGTCACTAGACGTCTCGCTTATGAACAAGCGCAGTAAGGCAAACAACAAGCGGAAAGTGATGAACGTATCTAGCACCTTAAACTTTACTAGCTGTAAAACCATCAGAAGCACGGCAAGGAACAAGACAGTTCAAGGACTTAAATAAAAACGTTGGCAAATTACGACTGTGTTCTGTCTGAAGTGGCTTAGCCAGAAATTATGACAATTGACAGAAGCCATAAAGGTTCCGAGGCCACTGGAAAGGTTATCTCACAATATTGACTCCACAAAGGTAATAGCAGCCAGTGGTCCAACCGTATTCCCGCTTGTCATCGACGAATACTCCCGGTTTGAGTGGGTCTTTCTGCTTTAGGCTAAGGATGTGGCAATGTACCATGTAATATGACTATAGAGACAAAACACGACATTCGCACATCGACATCAGTGGATACAAAGGATTTTATGATATCACGGCACTGAATTTAAAAACAGAGATAATAAAACTTATGTAAAGAGAAGGGATAAGCGCCAGACAGCTAACTTGTACTGCGCACAAACAATACGGTGTGGTGGAGATTAAAGCTCCTGTATTACTTGAAGAAACACATATATCACTTTTTCACAATGAGGAGACGAACATCAACATGTGGTTGGCATGTGACAGGTTCACGTGTAGTTGAAGGAAAGACCCCACTTGAGCTATTATACAATCAGACACCGGATACCTTCACTTGCGCGCGTTGGGTTGTGTAGTGTACGGTCTAGTTATGAAGAACAAGAGCTGAAAGAATGATACGCTCAAACCGATCTAGATGCCAGGGCTACTGCTCGGTTAATCGCAGCAAACATTAGAATACGAGTGGATGTAAGCGAAGGGGTGTACAACCCTTGTTCGCAAGGTGGCCGCAGTTTGGGGTGAGACCATGACATTCCGAGAAGACTGTATTATCGACGATACGTTTGTACATAAGAGATAGATAATACTATCGGTGATTGTGATCTTTGGCGTATGCCTCAAACAATCGACTTGCGTCGCCCCTGTCACTAGCGACTATTGAGGCACTTCCTGACCCGACCGATATGTCAGTAGAGGGTAGATATACAGGTGCGCTTGTGAAAGTAAAACTGAATATATTTACGTTATTGAGTACTACTGGGAACTTTGTAATTTAAATATCATATAAAGTTTCATATAAAGTGGTCCACGCAGTTTTGCTTAACCTGAAATTTTATCCTGCTTCGAACACCAAAAGCAACCTTGAAATTCCAACAAGGACCACTACAGAACCAGTGTGTTGAGTGAAAACATCACATCCAGGATAACTGAGCCTAGATTGCATTCTAGACTTCATATGTTCATAGTAGCTAATGGTTAAGACTAATTAGAGTACATTTTACTACTACTAGTCTGAACGTTATCTCCACGGTTGCCTAATTCCACTACCAGCCAGTAAAGAATGCGTGCTGGATGACTTGAATAAAGTAAGCGAGAATAAATTCCCCCCAAAAGATCCCCTGTCGTAAATAAGAATATATTTAATTAGGACAAAAATGTGGTGTAGTCGCTCTCAAAAAATCTTTCTGAGATGCGAGCACCCACGGGGGGCCCAGATGACTGACTGTCGGAGGGGGTACTCCTTCCATCCAGGTTTGGGCCAATTTTGTGGTAAAGTGGGTTTGGAATGAGTTAACGGTCGGATGTAAAATACACCTGACCGAGGATGGTTTTGATTGGCTCAAATTGCTGGTTAAAAGGACAGACACATGATTACGGCTGCCGGAGATGTTCGAGAACACTCGCAAGCGCCGGACCAGTAACCGGGTATGGAAAAAGGCTAAAAGAGGTGATCCGGATGTTGCGGGTCAGGCCAACCAGAAGTTGACCAGCTGGATCAAGTGTGGCTAAACGGCGGTTGATGGTGGCCATTAGTGGTCAAGGGACAGATTGATCAAGAGACAGATAAGAGGTTCGAGGAACGGTCATGTCCCTGTAGTAGCCGGATGGAACACCGAAGATGGGTGAGCGGCCAAGAAGAAGGAATCGGAGTCGGTGGCCAGGTACCGTCCAGTTGATGGTGAATGGCTTTCCAGGCTTGTCAAGCTATTTGGTGTACAGTACACAAAACGTCCCGGTTGGGCTGGTCACGGTATTTCGGGTAAGGTAAATAACCATCCAGGTCAAGCTGATCAGGTTACTTTGGGTAGGGTACACCATAGGTTATATTGGATCTAGGAATAAAAATCAGTATATGTTTCGCTTTCTAAGACACAAGTTGTCATTGGTTCACAGCAGAGGGTTAACAAGGTCCCCTCTAGTTGTTATTGGTTTGCCCGGGAAAGGTTGAAAGGAACCCACCGGAAGTCCACTGACCAGGAGTCGCAGTGAAACCTATACTCATTCAAGTCGACCCTGTTTGAAACACGGTTTAGTTCAATTGGAAAGTAAGGTGAAGTTTGGCTTACTTTGGAAGATCCTGGAATACTGTTTGGATTTCCTACGATTGGAGTAACCCCTTTTTTATCTTTGGGTAAGCTGGCCGGTCGATTACTCTCGGTCCAGCCTTTGCGGTATACAAATTTCAAGTATAACGCCGGTCTGCTCACTCGTGAAGATTTCCGCCCAGGAGCAGCCCTAGTCCTAACCGTCGTCTACCAATTAAACCGGCTTTTAACTTTTCGCCGTATAGTCTACCAGGATAGCATAACCGCCAGTGCTGACGGGTAGACAAGGTGAGCTTTACGAACATGGATCATCCCAGTCGTCACGGCCAAGGTGATGGAAGTGACCGGTCCAGCCAGCTTGATGCTGGCTCGGTTCAGGACCTGGATGGACGGAGTTCCCCCTCCGACAGTCAGTCAACTTGGCCCTCGTGGGTGTTCGAATTTCAGAAGGAATTTCTGGTAGCAATTACACCACGATTCTTCGCGTGCCCGGATCTCTTTGTGACCCTATATATCACCGCGACTCCTTAGTGGGCGAAAGACCAAAACGTGTCGAATTGGTTGAGAATTTTTGTGGGGTACATTGGAGGAAGGCTTCCAGTGCTGCTGAAGATGGAACGATACGATGGTATACTCGGATCGGGGGAGTATGAGGTCGACATTAATAAGAGGCTATTCCCTGGAGGCTCCTACTGGAGCTTGTCAGGACTATGGTGCCAGTTACTATAGTGCTGGTCACTATGCCCCAGCTAGATCCGGCTCGGACTACGGTGCAGGTCACCATAGTCAGAGGAAGGGTCATGGTTTTGACCATGATCCGAAGAAACTGGAGCTTGTCAGGACTATTGTGCCAGTTACTAAAGTGCTGGTCACTATGCCCCAGCTGGATCCGGCTCGGACTACGGTGCAGGTCACCATAGTCAGAGGAAGGGTCGTGGTTTTGACCATGATCCGAAGAAACAAATTCATGCAATGGATATTAAACAAGAAGAAAAATAAAGAAAAAGAACCGAAGGTTGGATATGACCAGAGTGGAAAGCTGGCCAGCTCAAGACCAGGTCACCATCTGGGTCACATACCCCTAAAAAAAGCTGGACGGGCAAGGACCAGGTCAACTATCTCACAAGGATAGGCCACGTTTTGAAGAAGAAGAAAAAAAAGGTGGACGGCCTAGCCCAAAAGGTTACAGAACCGACATGGAGCGTGCTTACCACCTTCGCAAGTTGGGTCAGTTCTTGCGAGCAGGTGGGGTCCTGAAGATAACCCGACCCAAAATCCTGTGGGAATTAAAGGGTTTTGTTTTCCCCCCATCTTTTTCAGGCGGCCGCGTAGCCCTTATTAGTGGACTGTTTGACATGCCGGCATCAATACCGGTGCTTTCGACCCAAACCAGTTATTCGACATGGAGGCCGATAGGCTGAAGGAGGTATCCAGCACGCTTCACAACCGCCTGGTACCGCTAGTGGGCCGCGCTCAACCTCAAAAGATGGCAGCAACAGCTGAGGAGACCCCACCTTCACCACCAGTAGCAGGCAGACCATCTGGATTACATTCAGGTTTCTTCTCAGTACGAGTCTGCTCCTTCGGAGGTAAATTCGACGGATTCATCTGTTGGTATTACCCGCATGACGCTTGGACCCAAGGGAGCAGCGCGTGTGGCAATGGCCACAAAATTTGGAGGAAATGAAGATCCAGATGTCCCCGATCAGACAGAGGTAGCAAATAGACCCGGACGGCGGCGGTGGATCCAGTCCCAAGGGGCAAATGCGTGGATTTGAGTATTAAAAAGGAATCCCATGCTGGTCCCACAGCTTGTCCCCAGGTTACTCCTCAAGCTAACCAGCAAGTGCCGGGCCACCTTCAAAATATGTTTCGGCTATGATGGAAAGATACTTGAAGGAACAACGTCGGTCCAATGCTGGCATTTCAGTCCAGGACCACAGGACCAGCCTGTCCACCGGGAAAGACACGTGCCTGGACCAGCCTAGCATTATGCGAGGGAATCAATAAATGATGACATGGAGTCAGTGCAGTCTCGACAGAGTAAGACCCATGCTGACCCGCCTAGTCGCCGGCCAGGTCGCCGAGCCTGACGGCCACCGAATTGGAAACCGTCACTCAGTGATGTGGATATGGAGTCCGTCAAGCCAGTCAGGTGCCACTATAATCCAGACGACCTGGATCTAGGAATTTCTCGCTGAGCCAATGTGGTCTCAGCCCAAGCTTTTGACCCGGTCTCAGGGGCGATCACCAGGGTCCGGATGCCTGTCACGTCCGAGCTGAAAGATTTTACTGGACGGGACATGGACGACGACCAGCCCGAGGATGGCTAAGCAGGACGAAGTCAGCATACTTCAGAGACCGTACTCCAGACTTTGCGAAATGTCTAATTTTCGGGGACCTAATAAAGGAACCATCGAAAACCTGGATCCAGCAGCTTAACCGGGAAGTCCGAGACGATTAGAGGCAGCTGGCGAAGGCATTTGGTGGACAATACTGTGGATCGGAAATGTCGGTGGCGCGTCAGTCTTTCCATACCAAGAAGAGAGCAGCAGATACCCCTATGGAATACTGCATCGTTTCAATGTCGCAGGAATGAGGGCCAGCATACTGGTCAAGGAAGATGCCAGCCGGTCGGAAGCTGCACGAGAACATGTGGAGCACTTCATCAGTACGCTGGACAACCGGGATAAGGGAGACCAGCTCGCGCTACAACAACTTAAAAATACTGCGGAGCTGGAACAGATGCTACGGACTTATCAGAGGGCAAGGAAGCGAGGTCCCAAGATAGCAGTTGGAATGGGCAGGTACAGGTCACGTTCTAACCTGGATCAAGAAAGCCGGCCGCCATCAAACAGGACGGCCCGCGCCCGGCACGGTGGCCCGGGAGTCGGATGCAACCAGTTCGGAAGAGGAACACCAGCGGTCCGGGGGCGAATCCGAAGAGGAACAATACCGGTATCTGTTCTCGACGAAAGCCAGTCAGCAGTCCAGGCCACCATCTGGGTCAGGCCAGTAGAAGGGTTTTTGTGGTCTAGTCGCTCTCAGAAATTCCTTCTGAGATGCGAACACCCACGGGGGGGGCAGATGACTGACTGTCGGAGGGGGTGCTCCGTCCATCCAGGTCTTGATCCGATCCGGCATCTAGCCGGCTGGATCGGTCACTCCCATCACCTTGGTCGTGACGACCTGGATGATCCATGTTCGTAAAGCTCACCTTGTGTACCCGTCAGCAGTGGTGGTTGCGCTCTATTGATGGACCGTAGGGTGGAAAGTTAAAAGCCCGTCGAACATGGAAACGAGTGTTAGGACTAGGGTTGCTCCTGGACGGAAATCTTCACCGGAGAGCAGGATTGGCGATATACTTGAAACTTATATACCGCGACGGCTGGGCCGAAAATAATTGATCGGCCAGCTAAATCAAAGATAACAAAGGGGTAAATCCAGTCTTGTGTGTAATAGGGAATCCAAATGTAACTCCACAATCTTCCACAGTAGGCCAAAACGTTACCACACTTTCCAATAGAGATAAACTGTTTTCAAAACACGGGCGACTTGAGTTGAGTATACTTGACGTGGCGACTCCCGGTCAGGGAACTTCCGGTGGGTTCCTTTAACCTTCCCCCGGCAAACCATAACAACTAGATGGGACCTTGTTAGCCTTCTGCGGTGAACCCATGAAAGCGACTGCGTCTTAGAAAGCGCACCGTATACTGATTTTTATCCCTATATCCAATACAACCTTTTGGGTAACCTACCCCAACTAGCCTGGCTGGATAGTTATGTGTCTTACCTGAAATAGCCCAGTCAGATACTTTTGTTTACCGTACACCAACCATGTAGCTCAACCTGGATACATCATTATGTACTGTACACCAAATATCCCGCTACCGTCCAACTACCATCCAGCTACCATCCAGCTCAACTGGATGCTCCTTCGTGTACCGTACGCCAAATATCCGGCTTGACCTGGATAGCCATCCCTCTAGACATATCTGGCCACTGACGTCGACTCTTCTTTAGCGGCCAAGCATCCACCTTCGGCGTCTCATCCGTCCTCTGCTGGGACCTAGCCTCCCTCAGGGTCCCTCACACGCACATCCTTTAGTCGATCCGCCCCTAGGTCATCCACCATCGACGGCCATCCAGCCCGCCTGATCCGGACGGCCCACTTCTGGCTAGCCCGATTACGAGTCCGTTGATCACGCCCAACTGGCTCGATTCCACACCTTGCGCCATCCTGCCGCTTGTGAATACACCCGGCAGCTGCCATCCTGCATCCAAGCCCTTGGCCGGCATTTTCGGTTAATCAGTATGCATCCTTGGCCAGATGTATCTCACACCTGGCCGTTAATTAATTCCCAACTCGCTTCACCACAGCCTCTTCTGAGTCTTGTCGCAGCCGCTCAACGGTTGGGGCACGATCTCACCTGACACAAGGCTTTTTAATCCCTTTCACCAATGCCCCGATTTGGTAAGTCCTCTGCCCAATTTTGACGATCTCAATGAAGCCGTTCTTCAAGCTGGCCTGAGGTCCCATCCGCCTGTGCTGACCATCTCTTGATATATTTCCAGTTCTGCAACTCGACGAAGATAACATTTATCGAGTTACTCTGGTCGATGATGACTCGCCTTCCAGCGAGGTGGAAATCGCTGTACCGCCGGATTCATCCCGTATTCCTGACCTGGTGTTATCTCCGGTTGACATTGATACGGCGCTCCGCATTCATGGTCAGGTCTGCGGTAACCGGGACAGGTTAAGGGACACTATTTCCTCCCTTCAGGCTAATCTTCGATCCAGTCAGGCCGACTCCGAAGTTCTAGCGCAGCGATGCGCGGCTCTCTGTGTGATGCTGGATCGCACTGATCCCCGAATTTCCGAGCTAAGGCGTAGCCGCTAGATGGCCTCGATGAAGTAGCCCGTCTTCGGACCATTGTAGGCCAGCACACTGACGCCCTACAACAGGCCACTGCACCATCTGTCCCCACCTCCGAAGTGACAGAGCTGGGAAAATGAATAGATATGCTGACGGCCCAAGTGGATAGCCTGGAACACACCCAGGTGGATTTGGTCCAAGCACTCGCCTCAGCCAACCGCCGAGTTGACGAAGCTAACGTCCGGAAATCCTCCTTGGAACCGAATGATCTTGGACGGCAGGTGGCTGATCTGGAGGACCAGGTCGCCAGCTTGACAAAAGAGAGGACCGTCTCCGTATGCTGGCGGGCGTCGTCGAACCTCTTCGGGCTGCCAACCAAGAGTTAGGCCACTGCTCGAAACTTCAGCGTAAGTGATTCGCCCACTTCTATATCGTCGTTCTATGGCTTACAGTTTGCATGGTCGTGTTGCTTCGTCGTCCAACAACTGAAACAGCTGAAGGAACAATCCGCCGAAATTTCACAAACATCTCAAGCGTTGTTGCATCTTCGTAGCCGGTACCGCCAGGTGTCTCAAGAACTAGACACCACGCGGGATGACCGCGACCGCCTGCGAGAATCCCATGCTCATGCTGTCCGCCAGCAGCGGCAGGAGGCCTCCTCGAGGCAGCAAAGGCTGCAATCTGAACATTTCCAAGTTCGGAGACGATATCATGACTCTTGTGACGAGTGGGCTGGGGCCGACCATGCCTACGCCACCCTGCTAAATAAGGAGGATCGGTTCAGGTCCCTTCTATGCAAACTGCAAGACCGGATCGAAGAGACTCCCCCATCGTACAGGCTCCTTCGTGCGTGCGAGAGGCCATCTTGGCTGCCTTGAGTATGGTAGATCAATGGAAAGTCTCTCCGCCGCACTTGTCCCAGTCGTCTGGCTCGGCAGGACCAAAACCGGGTAAGCGTCCAGCCAGCTCCGATCCATCCCATTAATATTATACTCTATGAATTGTTACTACAACGCAAAAAGGGGCCAACCTCACAGTCTTCGCGAATGGAGCAGTGTACGACGCTAAGCAGGCGTTGGAAGCGGATTCATCGATTGGGTTGTTTGGGGGATCAAAGAAATGTGCGCTTACCGCTCAAGTGCCGAAGCGTGCTGATATTGAATTGAAGAGCGAAGAATCAGATCAACAAGTTGGGTGGGATAAGGTTGGTGATGGTGATAAAGAAGAAAGTCGAATCCTCCCATTCCCTTCAAGCTCTCGGTCAACTTGCAAGCTGCAGTCTTGTGGTGAAGTGACTTGTGAATTAATCAGCGGGAGGGTATTAAATACATATCCGAGGGCGCCTTCTGATTGGCGGGAAGTGCGGACCAAGGGCGTAGATGCCGGATGGCAGTCGCCAAGCGTATCCACCAGCGGCAGGACGGTGTCAGGTATGAAATCGAGCCAGATGGGTGTGGTCGAGATGTTGGTAATTGGGCTAGCTGTAGATGGGCCGCCCGGATTAGGTGAATCGGATGACATCAGACAGTGGATGACCGAAGGGCAGATTGTTTTGAAGGTGTATGGGCGAAGGATTCTGAAGACGGCTCAGCATTGCGGAAGACGGATGAGGCGCCAGGGTCGGACGTGAAGCTGCCAAGGAAGTGCTAACGCCAGCGGTCAAGTGAACTTAGATGGATGGCCATCCGGTCGATCCGGCTGGGTTTGGTGTACCGGCTGGGGTGGTACCGGCTGGGTTTGGTTTACCGGCCGGGTTGGTACCGGCTGGGTTTGGTGTACAGTACACAAAAGAGCATCCGGATGAAGCTAACTGGACCACTTCAGGTAAGACACATAACTATCCAGCCGGGCTATTTGGGGTAGGTTACACAAAAGGGAGTATTGGACGTAGGGATAAAAATCAGTATACGTTTCGCTTTCTTAGACACAAGTCGCTTTCATTGGTTCACAGCAGAGGGCTAACAAGGTCCCCTCTTGCTGCTATTAGTTTGCCCGGGGAAGGTTAAAGTAACCCACTGGAAGTCCCCGGATCCGGGAGTCGCTGCGTTGTGTATACTCACCTCAAGTCGCCCGTGTTTTGAACACGGTTATATCTCATATTGGAAAGTGTGGTAACGTTTTGGCCTACTGTGGAAGATTGTGGAGTTTCATTTGGATTCCCTATTACGTACACGTTTGGATTTACTCTTATTGCATTGGTTTAGCTGGCCGATCGATTATTCTCGGTCCATCCCCCGCAGTATACAAACTTCAAGTATATTGCCAATCGATCTCCCCGGTGAAGATTTCCGCCCAGGAGCTACCCCTAGTCCTAACCCTCGTCTCCTTATTTGACGGACTTTTCACTTTTCGCCCTAGGGTCTTTTAAATGAGCGCAACCACCAGTACTGACGGGTACACAAGGTGAGCTTTTCGAACATGGATCATCCAAGTTGTCACGACCAAGGTGATGGAAGTGACCGATCCAGCCGGCAGGATGCCGGGTCGGATCATGACACGGATGGACGGAGTACCCCCTCCGACAGGTAGTCATCTGGGCCACCCGTGGGTGTTCGCATCTCAGGAAGAATTTCTGAGAGCGACTACACCACAGTCTCAGGTACCTCTGCAATGCTATCCTTGCAGCTTGTTGACTGGCATTTTTCCTGGTTCAACGAAAAGCGCGTTGTGGTACTACTTACTCTGACCTTCCTGAGAATACGATAATTTCAGTGTGGCAGCGGCGTCCCAGAGAGAAGGCTTTGTGTTCCATTCATTTTTCAGCCGCTGAATAGGCTGAAGGTCGATAATTTCTTGCCGATGCCCTGGAACCGGAATTGTTGATGGAGAGAAGAATGGAATATGCTCACCACTTGGTGCAGTCGATGCCGATGTATGCTCACATGTATGCGTAGGCACTACCATAAACTTTGAGAATCCAGATCGCCTGAAAGACATACGTTGGGTCGCGCCAATTACGCAACGCTACAAGGACAATCTGGTAATGTGACGTTTGCCGGGTGTGACATGATACTTGAATCTGCGATGTCATAACGAAGTGTCAATGCCGTTGTCGATTATTATATCTACTGGTATTGTGATACAATGCACGAATCCCGATGACATATCACTACGATACTGATTTCACAATTTTCTCTTTATACGGGGGGAGGGCGCATACTCTGTTATTAGAAACTCATTGTGGTGTGAATATCAAAAGCAACACGTCTATCTTGGTCTGATGCGTAAGACACATATGTGCGTCATTATCGATTGTTTAATGAAGTTGCTGCGCTAAAAGCGTTTAACGATTACGACCAACTACAATCCGAAATACAAGAAAACCAAACATCCGCAGCGTGCCAGTGTTTTCGAGCGAATTGAAGAGTATGGATGTTAAAGGATCGATCGAGTATCGTTGGGTTTCTAGTCAAGGCTTGTAGGTGGGAGGTCGATATATTATAATATTGCGATATTTTGGGTAAAACGCAGCAAGTGTACACTCGCACGAAAATGTCTAAGAATAGTAGATACCAAGGCAAATTCAGGTTCGTGACCTTGATGTACCTGACGTCTTTGCTGTCGATTTTGTTATCCCGGATAGGATCAACCTTAGCAATCATATCATTTTGCACCTTGCCGAACTTAAGTGTTCAATACATTGCAAGATCTTTCGAGCCGACGACAAGTTCTTGTGTGCATCGAATACCCTCCTTGCGATGTGCGTTTCTATCCCAAGATTGGCTTTGAACGTATTGGTCTAGCCAATCCTCTTCGAGCATAATAGTAACAGCGCTGATGCCCTCAAGAAAGAACTCTTTTTCAAAAAAATTAAAAACGACCAATCGTTTTGAAGCACAGTAGGCAATTTTCGGTTAGTCTATATCATCTGGATTGATCTTGGTCTTTTCCTTTGGTGGAAGCGGCGGTTCATACTTAGCTCTCCATTCCGATCATTCCCGTTAGCGATTTACTTATACCGTCAACGGTAAAATATAATCAGACAGGATAATTGAGTCAAGCAACTTGGATGGATCCGAGAGTTATTTACCCTGTGAAGAGGAGCAAGACGACAACATTTCGTCAGCGGTTGAAGGGGGAAGTGCCGACGGAGAACCCGACTTCGTTGACACGTATAAATCCTGCAGTGGTGTTTTTGTCGTTTTTTTTTGCCTGATGTCTGGGAGACGATGCGCTTGAGGTTCCGATGGGGCATTCTGTCGGTGGAGAGAGTCTGTGGATATACGCTTGCTCTCGGGATCCGCGGCAGTTGCAACGCTCCGCCTTCTGAGAAATTGACTGGCCTCAAAATGAGAGGCTCTCCGGCGTTATACAAGACCCAGTTATACCTCATCCGGATCCCGGTAAGGAATAGGTGTTAAGAACGACCGTAGAACGTTCTTTGCGAATAGGTATTATGATTCTCAATCGGTAGCAAGAGCCACTTCCTTTCGGGAATTAATGAACTCTTCAGATCACATGATCGGTCGAAGTTGCCCGGTCGACATTTGCTTCCACGTTTACCCACCATAGTCGGAAAATCAAGCAGTCTTCGCCAGATATCGTTTAGGAACAAGATGCTTCCTGCTCAAAAAAATAGCGTCATAAGCTCACGAATCAGTGTTGGAGGTCTAGCCGTACCTGAGAAAAAACAGAGCAAATGATTATTAGTGAACCGTGTCAGTATTCTCGGGGAAATCGCTCTTGATTTTTGCACCGGAGCCGAGAATCCGGCGTATCGCTTGATATATATCCTCCCATCAATGGTTTGAAACTACGGTATTTGCTCTGATCGCCGTGTCTTCCGTAGCGTTGGCTGTTGACAATCATTCCACTGGCAGCCCCAAAATCCGGTTTGGTCATGTTCTTGATTGTCTTAGATAAATGGTTTAGTTTTTGCCATCGAAATGGTCATTAGGAATGTCACTATGGGTTTCGTCCTGCATCCTGAAGCATACTTGCGCAATTTGTGGAACCTTATTGATGGTACGATTGTGGTTTCGTCGATCTTGATGCTCCAAGTGGAATCGTCAGGAGAAGGCAAAAGTTTAAAATCGCTTCGATCGCGGCGAGGGCTCCGAGCGTTTCGTCCCTTTGGAATGATTAGCCGTCGACCTGTTCGGAAACATGTGTTAATGCGCTTTTTGAAGCCATTCCCGAGGTTATCAAGGTCCTCTTTGTCTGTCTGCTCTGTTTTTTTTATCTTCAGCATTGTGGCTGTCAATTACTTAAAAAGGAACGTTCAATGCATTTAGTGGAACGAAATTCAATGCTTTCTCAGAAGCCCAACGGAGATTTCTTGTCGCACCTGTCGCGTGGTCTGCTTTGTCAAATCTTCAACGTAGTTGGTTCAATGGAACAGCTTGTGAAGCCACCTTTCCATACACCACTGGCTCGAGTTTAAAGCCCGAATACGTGTGGAAATGCTCAGGAGCCGAGTGGAGAAGTGTGATACCTCATAATTTCAACAATGTGGACACGGCAATACTTACATTTTTGGAGATTTTAACGACCGAAGGCTGGGCGGACGTCATGATGGCAGCAATCGATTACTTTCTCCGCGATGGCGTCACCGTTTGTGAGTGGCTTGGAATCCGTTCAGTCCTTTGTTTCTTCTTTGATGATTTTATCTGTTTCGTTGCGGTCAGGTATAGTATTACAAGTGCGGTGTTTGGATAGCTTTTGTAGCAAAACTATAGATCCGTAAGTTCTAAATTTGCGCTATAGCCCCTATCTAGTATAGGGTTTAGGGCTACCATGACTGAAGAGATGGATACCATATCCAAGCAAGCTGATGACCCTGGACCGGGGGTCGAGCACCATTTAGTTGAACCTGAAGGCATGGGAACACAAAGCAGGGACGACTATGTGGGAGAGACCTTATCCTCTCAAGATAAGGTAGGGGAGAGTCAGTCCGATCCGGATCATTCTGCGCCGATATCACCGGATATCGGTATATTGAATACCGGTTCACCAACCGGTAATAATCTTGGTACAAAAATACCGGAACCCAGTACCGAAATTAAACCGACGGAACAAAGTACCTTAAAGGTACCAACTACCGGTATGATACCGGAGGTACAACTGGGTACCCAACAAATCACCCTCACTTCCAATTCGACGGACGGGGAGTCGATGAACGCTGAGGGCACCGGGGCGAATGGGGATGTCGCACCGGACCCCGCGTCACTTACCACTGCGCTCAAAGCCGCGCTCCGACTTACAACGACGACGCGGCCACGGGTGCAGGCCTGGCTCGAACTAATGCAGGATTTATTTACAGCAATATATGTGAAAGTGAAAGGACCACTCTCACGGCTGTCTGATGTGGAAAAACGATTTCCGATCCTGAAACCAGTGGAATTGGAACGATAATTGAATTACTTTGAGATTCTAGTAGTGGAAAATAATCACGAGTGGACAGTCTGGAGACAAAAAGTGGTGGGAGCTGCGCTAGTAGCTCAGCGGTCAACGCAAGGGTTAGAGAGCATTATCTGGAAAAATATTGGGCAAGAACACGTTAAGAAGGCGGATCTGCTCCCGCCCGTCCGGAAAGGATAAGCAACAAAGGTGGCTGGGCCAAGTATAGGGCAAACGAATACGGAAAAACAATTCAGTGTAAAAAATTTACGAAGCCGTTCTGTTTAAAACGGATGTTTTTCGGCAGTGGAAATCACCAGACTGAGAGCTGTCTGTGAGAAGAAATATGGAAAATTTGCGCCGTTGAAGGTAAGGGAAGGTTCGAATGATGAATAGAGAATTGTCCAAGGTCTCGTGGAGGGTCACATCCTTACACGTCAATTGCCCAAATTCTTAAAGCGCATAATGAAAACGGAGGAGCAAGTCCGTCTGGTTCACACTATTTCAGCGCAAGTGGAAGGCTGTCTTGTGATGGAATTACGTGGCGAAAGCCCAATCAAGGAGGCTTTTCTTAGCACGAAGTGCATCCAAGAAAGCATTGCAACGACGGCATCTACTAGGGGGACAGGCTCGCCTGCGCTTTGGCAAATGATGGGTTAAGTAAAAAATATCAGTTACAATGTCGGTAATCATTTCATATATTTCCATTTTTTACGAGAGAAATGGCAAAACAATTTACAGGGATACGTGTTTCCTTTCACCGGTACGAACATTCGCTGCGCAGTCTCCACCAGAAAGATAGGTCTCCCGGGAAAACTGCGTGGGACGCTCAAGTAGATCGAAATGGAGAACAATATAGCCAAAATGGCTTTTTTTCATGCATTCTCAAGAATATTACTCGTTCGATGGATTTATTAAAGCTATATTTTTAAGTCCCTTCTCGGAAAGAAATTTCAACTGGACGATCTCGACAAGAGTGGTCCCTATTCAGACACATCGACACTCTGGGAACTGATAGTGGAATCAGATGCGTGTTCATCGGCGCTAGCAGGGGTCAAACGACTATATTGGTGTCACACAATGATTGTTATAGAACATCCATCTATCAAAGAACGGACCCAGTGTCTCAGATGTGGAGAAACGGGACATCAAATGCGCAAATGTACGACACCCTTAGTCGATTTACTCATGACTAACTGCATTCATGTCCAACCGGAGGATCTAAAAACATTGACTTTTCCGGCAGCACTTTTACTAGCGTGGAGGATTTACGAAAACAAGTTGAACGAACACGTGAGCAGCAGCAGCAGGTAAAGCCTAGTACGGAAGAGGCCACCAAGGCTACACGCGCTGAAAGTTTGAAGGGACAAGTCGATGCAACTCCTAAACATACTGCAGACAAAGACGGGGGCCAGAAATCGACTCATCCTGAGCAAGATGACAAGCAAGTCCGTGCACGTAGTTCAGCATCTTCACCTAATCCACTTCCGGGTGGGTAACAGTGAAACCACGCAAAAAGAAAGAGCACACCATTCCTCCATTAAATACTAAAAATGATGGGAATCAAGTCAAGCTAGACTATATCTCCAGCTTAAAAGAGGATATTCGCAAGTCTAATTACGAAACAGACTGTACTGGACAGAAGGATGTGGACATGGAAGTCCCTACTCTTCGGGATAACCAAGGGCCAGCCCAAGGAGCAGACGTTCCAACAGAAGGTACAAGTGAAATCAGCCTAAGCATAGGAGTAAGGAGAAACATGCATTGACTGCTAAACAACGGAAGCAGGAGAAGATATTCCACAAGAAAACCAGTGCACCCCTCATGGTTGAAGGTCAAGTAAAAGCGAAGATTTATGAAACAATTGATGAAATGACTCAGGAGCAGGGACCGCTGGATGTATCTGCACATCAAACGGATCAAGATAACAATGGCAGAATGCTTCACTCGGTCAGAGAGTTTGACCGATTTTCTGTCACTAAAGCCGGTGCGAACGCCGGCTACCGGTAACTGTCAAGTTTACGAGATTTGCCAAGCTCTGACTTCTTCGGCTTTAGACGGGGACAAAATATCGTTATTGGAGGATTTTGCTGCAAAAATGAAAGAAGGCTGTTTAGTCCGGGCATTAATCGATTTCGACATCAAGTTCCCACCAGGGATCCGGAAACAAACGCTCTTGGTCTAAGGACGGGCCTATCCGAGAATTTCAGCGAAAGAATCTAAGCTAGCGTTCCAAGACTATCTTCGCGATTTCGCACAGAGCAGTTCCAAACTGGAGGAGACCATTCCTAGGTCAGCCTGGGGAAGTAACGACACGCTGTCGACCATTAGCACCCTTCTACAAAATGATATTTTTGTTCTTCGCCACGGAGAAAAGGGCGCTTCACCAGGAGTGTTTATGTACACTCCTGAAAACCGTACTTTCCAAGCCAAAAATTACCAAATGAGTGGGGAATACCCCATTACAACTCAAGCGTTCTGTGAAAAAATCAGTCAACATGTGGAGCTATTTCACTCTGAGGATTCGGCGGCCCAGTTATCCATTGTATTACATTTCGGGGGTGATCATTACTCAGCCTTACTACTCGGAAACAGAGGACCGGCAACGGAAGATATCGATATGGCGAACAGCAGTAGCAATGATGACTACGATGACGAGAAGGAACCTCAGGTTCCTATGAACAGTCTCCCTAAGGAGACATCAGCAGGATCGAGTGCTATCCAAGCAATTGAAGTGGATGTATCAATGGATGAGGACGATGGCGAACAGGAACACTCAGAAACCCTGACGGTACACGGTGTAAGCCCACAAGAAGAATATGCTGTCAAATCCCCATGGGATCCGTCCGGACTCGTGGGAAGGTGACTTCGACGATATCATCAACCGCCTCGATGGCCCAACGATCCACCACGCTCTTAAGTGTGATATCCATGAAATCACAGGAACGGGGGATCCTAGAATTCGATAGGTCCTTCAGTTTCTGACGGATACTATAACCCAGCTGTCGTTTCCTGAGCAAGAACAGTTGTTAAATGCTGACTTGGATGACTTATCTACGCGCACCTGGTTTTTACAAAAATACCAGATTTCTGAACCTATTTTGCACCAATGGTATATTAAAAACAATAAGTATTCCTAAAAAAAGAAAAAAACTAAAAAAAGAGATAAAAGTTTGGTAGGACTATCAGCCTATCAGCCAGAGCCCGAACCTTTATTGCTTCTTAGCTCACAATCATCTGGATCGGAGTTCGTTCCAACTGATTCGGAAACTATAGAGAGTTTGGACAGGGATGACCCAGGGGAAAATAGCTACAGTTCCAACGAATCTGTAGACGGGACAACATAGTAATGGAGGTCCCACAGGAAGAATCCCTCCCGGTCGTCAGAGAATTGGTTGATGACTTTAATGAATGTAGTGATGAAGAGGAAAACTTGCCAATTACTCTATCGGAGGTTTTAGATTCCTGGAATACGTCACAACCGGAATGGGAAAGCAACACCAAAATTGTATTTCCCACAGTGACTTCAACTAAAATAATATGAATGAAAGCGGCGAAAATCGAAGCCAACCGAATATTACATCTACTTAAGGACATTCCAGGTACATGGAAGATCTCCATTCCGGTGTTCTAACTGAACTCACTAAGAAATGGCGTGAACAATGCTGGATCGCGATGGTTGAAACTGGGAAAAACCAGGGTTTAGTAGATATTCCAGCAGAGTGGTTCAAAACTTGGGAGGACCGGTACTTCCGGGTATCGACACCAGCCCAGAAACTAGCAATTCTTAACAGTCGGCAGGAATGGACACGCCTGCGTAAATTAAAATATGGGGGAAGTGCCATTCTACGAATGCTATCGCCAAAACAAAATGTAGTACTGGCTCAAGGACTGTTGAGTGCGTTTCTGCATGCGGGACAGGTGGCTGCACTTCTTGGCCTTGATCACCACCCGACGGATTCAATCGTTACGTTATTTCAACGCCATATGCAAGCCCGCTCAATGTCGACAACATATACAGCGTGTATTGATGCAATTGAACGGGGTGCTGGATCGAGCTGGAAGATCTTACATCCTTCATGACATCAGCGCGGGTGGTAATATCGGCACAACAAAGTCGGTGTAATAGTAACAGTACCGAATTACTGGTACAATCTGACGGGGTGGTACCGATATATCGGTACACCACCGGTACTAAGGGCACCGACATGGTCAGCATTATGAATTATAACCTCAACTCTTTGGACACACACCAAACATTGATTATGGAATTTGACTCAAGCCGGCCGCAATATCGTCCCCGGACAGCTCGGGCTACCTACACGATCATCAGCCAAAACGTTCGGGGTTTCACCTCGCGAGACATCAGCGACTGGTTGCTAGCATGCGATCAGGGAAAGCAGGACAGCAACCTCACCTAATTCTTCTCCAAGAAACACATATAACAACGGATGCTGAGAAACTAGATGTCGCAACAAAATGGGCTCAAGCGTGGGGAGTATATCATGAAACAATACCGCTTTCATACTGGAGTGTTTTTGGTAAGAAACAAGGCGGAGTAGCTATTTTAGCTCGTCCGGATATCGCCCATACTATATCCCCTTAGAAACTTGGAGACTGGTCACATCGCTTTATTGCAGTGCAATGGGAGGGATGCACAATCATTAATATTTATGATCCATCTGGGGACAACAATGCTCAAGAGGAATTTTTTCTCGTTCTTCGTTAGATTCTCCCACGCTGTCTTGATAATCTCATTATGGCAGGGGATTTTAACTGTGTCGACCTACCGGCACTAGATCGTCTGGGAGGACAGCGATCGACTAAACCAGAAAGTGCAGTATTATCTAGACTTGTGATGGATTGGAATTTATACGATGCGAGATTACTACTCGATTCAGCCCTAGCAGAGACAGAGTTAGATCCGACAGAACACTTCACATTCTAGAGGGGAACACAAGCAAGTCGTCTTGATCGATTTTATGTCACCGATAATTGGAGACAGTGGGTAGTTTGGGTTTCATTGGACATTCCACCAGTCTATTCGGACCATAACCAAGTCATGCTAGTATTGAAGGATCCGGCGGCAATCAAAAGGCATGGAGTGCAACAACGGATAACCTATCCTTTCCAGGGGTCCAGCTGAGAGAACATTCATTTGTCGATTTTAGAACATATCTCCCGGAGACCAAATATTGTTACAGATGCTGGGACATGGGATAATTTGAGCGATCATGTTCGGGACGTGCTGTACATATGGAGCAGACGTTTGTCGAGACGACGGAAAAGGAGACAGCATCAACTTTAAAAGATTACTCAAGCTAAAGCCCAAACTCGCAATCAAATCATTACAACATTAGCGACTACGTTACTGGCAGAACGGCGTTTTTGAACGGGCTCACGTCTTCACAGATCGGCAGCGGATATCAGATGGCTATTCAAAAGAACAGTGGTCTGGGAAAAAGACCAGACTGTAACGACTATATCCTCCGCTACCGACGTTTATTTACCGGTAAATCTGTCTATCCCAGACAGGTTTGCCTTGTCTTGGCAACCAATCATGGGTAAATGTCATAGGACGGTACCCGGTCACCGTATCAAGGAAGACTTTCAGACGTTTATGCGGATTCCTGCTGCTCGCCGGGTAACAGCAACGCAAAATGCAGAGTTGCTTTCACCAATAACAGAGGAGGACGTGTATTCAGCCATTAAGGGCTTGGAACGTCGCAAGGCGGCTGGTCACGATGGTTTGGGGAATGACTTTTATAAAGGCTTTTCGATGGTAATGGTGGATCCTCTAGTCTGTGTATACAACGACGTGTTACAGGGTGCGTCTCCCCCGAAATCATTTATGAATGCGATTGTAATTCCTTTACAGAAGAAAGGGGATTCAAGTAATGCGCTTGATTACCGTCCGATATCATTATTAACGACTGGATGTAAGATTTTTGCGAAGATCCTAGCAAAACGTCTACAGCAATTTTTTGGTAAGCTGATTGGAAATTCACAACAGGGATTTGTGTCTGGTCGTGGCTTAGATAAAGCGGTCGTATTTATGATGTCGACTTTCAAACGTTATCAGAGCACACCGTTTGACAGTGCAAACAGTGCTGGAGTTTAATTTCTTGATTTTAGTAAAGCTTACGATACAGTGGATAGGCACTTCTTACTCACAATGCTCTCTCTCTTTGGATTTTCTGACGACTTTGTGGAATTAATGGCTAGATTGCATTTCGGCACGACTGCGGAATTCTTTGTAAACAATGCTTTCTCGGCTCCTCTGGATGTGGTATCAGGAATCCGTCAAGGCTGTCCTCTTGCACCCTTACTATTTATTCTGGCAGAAAAGCCTTTGGCTCTAGCATTGGCACAGGATATATCTCTCCGGGGTATTAATCCTTTACAGCGAGATGACTCGGAGGAACACCGCTTTTCAGCGTTTGTCGATGATTCTACATATTTTGTAAGGCTTGCAAGTATGGTTCCCGCAGCGTTAACGGTAGTCCATAGATTTGGTGAACTAGCGGGACTAAAGATCCAACCAGCGAAGAGTAACTTTGTATTTCTAAATTCGAGCTATGTACCAAACAAATGACACGGGATACCGGTAGTACCGGAAGGTGAAACCGTTCGACATCTTGGGTGCCGTTTTGGCTGGACAGAATTAGGAACAGTTAATTGGGCGCTCCGGTTACTGGCCGTGAAGAGAAGAGTAGCCACAGCTACAAGTTGATTAACGGCCGTAGTGGAAAGGGTACAACTGTTTACGTGATTGCCATTCCCTCCATCCTCTTCACAGCACGATTCTTCGAGTCTTCCCGGGATGTACTGGTACAACTACTACATATTGTGGTGTAAGAGGGTGAAAGGAGATCCTGGTAGGCACAAAATCTCTCCGACGCTACTGTTTACACCAAAAGGAGCGGGAGGGGTTGGTCTGATTTCCATTCCTGTAGCTATCAAGATACAACGCCTTAAACTTGCTTTTCACTGGCTAATCGCAGCCCCAGATGTCTATCAGAAGGCCTGGTTTGAGGTTACGGGTATTGCACAAGGACAGAAAACCCGACCGGACATATCTCCGATCAAAGGCCAGAAAAACTGAGAGCATTTGAGATCTCCCAAGAAGCCTTCGGGTGGTATCAAAAAAGAAATGTCGGAATAGCTGACCTGACCAAATTTACAACGACAGACTCGATGATTTACACACGCCTTCATCAATAGTCATGTGTGAGGTCAGTCAGCAACATGGGGTCAACCATCACACAGTGCAACACCTGGAGATTGGCTGAAGTATCGATCCCGATAGAGGAACATGCGTATCATGGAATAGTACCGGAACATCTGCTTCCCTTTTGGGGGGCCTATTCATGGGCGGCAAACCCGTAGATTCCGGACTTACGAATGGCGGAATTGTCTCAACGGAAATTTGACAGAATACCTGTGATGGCCATTCGGGACTTACGTATAAAACGGCTAAATTTGTCCACCTTTGCATGGCAGGTAATTGAGATCACTGGATCCACGCATACACGGGTAAAGGTGGGACGCTGGCTTTGTGCTATTATTCTGGCTTCCCCACGGGTGGCAATAGGGCATTACATCGGTGAATCTCCAGGGCTCTCCCTGTACCGGGGACCAGAACAATTATCGGGGTATACCGGGAAATTAACTGGCCCGGGACAAGTAACAGGAGTCATTGACAGGATGAAAACGACCATAGTGGCGAAACAAATGTCAGATGGAATTAAGTGGATGGTAGATTTAAGTAATTCTGAAGCGAAGACCTGGAGCTGTTGCAAAGTCTACTAGTTTTACGACCACATCCTGATTTGCATTATATCGGATGGGAGTTGGACGACATCACACCATCATGGAAAATCTCGTACAATCTATACGATTCTTCAGGCGGTTATATTACAAAGCAGTTGACCCACATGTCAGTAAGCTTTTATTAAAGTGGAAACGCCGATGTGACAACATAGATGGTGGCGCAGTCTACAAGATGTAGAGCCAACACAGGTATGGGAGCACGATAATGTTTTAACTGATTATCAGGTTTGGGTCATCTATAGGGCCAGGACTCTGCAACTAAATACTTATTACCAGGGAGGAGTACCGTGGCAACGATGTGCATTAGCTGAAAACAGTGTGGGGGGGTCTTTGGATATCCTGCATATCTTTTGGGAGTGTCAGCGATCCAGGGCATTCTGGGTACGTTTCCTTCGACATTGGCTGGGAAGTGCCATCAGAGAGGACCAGGTGGTAGGGTATGAACAGGCTATCACACTGAAGGAGACCCCTCCGATCGGGAGCAATTTGAAAAAGGCGATGATGTTAACCTATGGGTGGTATGATAACTCATATGTCAGAGGTTTTGACCGGATTTGGGCAGGGGTGTGCGGTATAGCCATCGCGTGGTTTTGGCAACTTCGAAACAACGCGGTATTCCAAGGGCAAACCAAGAACGCCTATGAACATTTAGAATTTATGTGGAAACAATGCCGAGCTCAACTAGATTCGGTAGCAGCATACGAGAAGCAATCAGCGGTAACGAGGGAGGACGGGATCCGACTAAAAATTAGTTTAAAGTGTTTATACGACAAAGAACCAGCACCAGATCACACCCAGCCCCGACGACAGCAGGACAATTCACGAATCGGAAATACGGTTATATGCTCTCCACTCGCTGAGCCTAATCTGCATTCTAGATTTTTCTATGTTTATAAAAGCTAATAGTTAAGACTAATAAGACTACATTTTACTTCTAGATCCGTATGTATCAAACGTCTGTATAATACACTGTACTATACAGACGTATTTTACAGCATTTAAAATACATACGTATTTAACGTATTTTTTTTCTTTTCGAGCTAGATTGACAAGAATCGACTGTAAGGTTCAAATTCTACAGCCCTATGACACCCTAAACTTGCGTAGAAATAGCTTTTTTACAGTATTGAGCCTAAGTATTACAAGACGTAAGATAAAATGATAAGCACATATATTTTCAAAATGTCTAATATCACTGACTACTTTAAAACAACACTTTAATTCTATTTACGAAGGCTATATCACTTCCTTTAAACAACATTCAATATTAAGATATGCAGATTCGTACTGATAACTTATTTCAACTCACATTTGACCACAACTGAACGACCTCCACTAAAATGCATGCCCTACATCCTCTTTTAATCGTTGGATGGGCTTTCCTCTCTTCTTTTATCCGTTATCATGGTTTACTACGGCAGGAATAAGCACCACAACATGTCCTATGATAGGACATGTTGTGGACTATCACAAAACCAGATGACCGGTGAATTACCGTTAAATTATGTTTTTGTGGTTTTTTTACTGGGCTGTGTGGTAATCATGACCTCCGTCTTATAAATTATTATAAGCATATCTTTCCTTTGATGTGAAAGTGGAATGTCAACAATACAGATTGTCGTGTCCCATTTGATTCGTGTGCCCCACTTAACTCGGCTTGTACGGTAATTTTGTATTAATATTAATACTGTGTTAATACAGTATTATACACTGTGTCGAACCTCAAATTGTATAGTACGGAGCTATACTAGTAAGCAAAACACAAATTGTAGTAGTAGTAGTAGTAAGATGTATCTAATTAGTGTTAAAACTATTAGCTACTCTGTAGGCCTCTAACTTATCAAATATAGTTGCATTTACAGTGATCTTCGTCAGTAAGATTGCTTCTTGAGAGTCTGCTCCGGCTTCCTGGTGTGCGTCGTATACTTTTCTCATACACTGGAGGGAATAGCTCAATTTCAAACCATCAACTCGACTCTCCGGCTGTAGTAGGTTGTATGCCGCCAGGCCTTCAATTGCATAATCGCAAATTTGTTCTGCAAGTTGTTCTGGTGGGCATGTTTTCATTGTGAAGATGACTTGATTTTGGAATTGCCATAATTTAGCCCAGCCAATAATACATAAACCCCACCAGATGCGGTTGCAATACTCGATGAGGTCATCATAATAGTCCCCACCACCTTCCAAAATGATGCTCGTTAAGCCTTGTATTTGGGGTGATCTAGTTCCTGCTATTGCACGCTGATGCTGTGCCTCAGTGGTATTACTTGGACGCCCAGTCCAGACTTTCAACACTACTTTCCAGAAATGTAGAGCTCGATCGTAATTCCAGAGGATATGAGTGATACTGTGGTCAGTACCGTCGCACTTTCTGCTCAGAGGGCATCTTTGGTGGTTGCCTTGGCGGACGAAATAGGTGTTCAGTTGCATTGTCACCATCCTATAATGTGTCCAGACATGATAATTAGTGAGTAAATTTTAGTGATTCCACAGCTTTGTCCCTGTCCCTTCTTGAGTAAAATTGTTCCAACTGTGTCGTTTACGTTTGACTGACCATTTGTCCATAATTGGACTCGTAAATTTCGCCATTGATAGAGTTTTCGGAAATCCTTGCGTACTGCTGCCCACATCCTCCGCGGTCGTACCCCTTCTTGTAACGTCCACTGTAGGGGTGCTAAACTGGGATGTGGTAAAAAAAAACACTGTACGCTTGTCTTCTTCAATCCACGTTATTCCATCCGTTGCCGGTATTAACCGAACCTGGGTTGTTCCATCATTATCGTTTCCTAGCAGATCGCCCTGTGTTTTCAGTGACCATTTTAAATCCGTATATTGCTACGATTCTGGTGAATCAGTAACGATAGAGGCTCCATTGCTAACATGAAGAGCAGCCACACTAATGGGCACCCTTGCCTGATACCAGACCGTATCTGGATAGGCTGGGATAGCTCTCCGTTAACCAAAAATTGTGTCTGTGTGTCTGTATATAGGCTATCCATCAATTGCACGAATCTGTCATCAAATCCAAACATCCGTAATACCCACAATAAAAATGTCGATCAGACAAAACTCTGTTGAGACTATCCAATTAGCTGGACTAAGAAGGCCTGAAGTCGCTAGGCCAGAATTGAGGCGAAAATCTTTTAGCTCGTTGATAATAGAACTATTGCCAGTAGGCCATCGCGTTATCCGAGTCCCCCTTTTTACAGAGCGGAATTATCAGTCCTCGCAGAAAAGATGAGGCTGGTTTCCCACCGTGTAGAATCCGGCTATACTCCCAACATAACGGCTCCCCTACTACGTCAGCGAAATCCTTGTAAAATTCATTCGCTAGCCCATCAAGCCCTGTCGCTTTCCCTCGTTTCAATTTCTTGATGGCCCATGTGATCTCCGCTTCTTCTATTTGAGCCAGTAGGGCACCGTTATTGTCGGAAGTGACCCGTCGATCAGCTGGGAAATGCACTAACACCTTCAGTCGACCTGGTATGTCAGCATTTGGAACGTGACTATGACTGTAACTCAAAATGTCACTCAAGACTAGCGCAAAACACAATTATGAAGTAAGTTACCTTATGAATTTTTGGGTCGTCTGGACCAAATCAAATTTAAAATTACAGAATTGTGTTTTTTGCAATTTGTGAGAAAATTGCAATTGGATATTGCGATGGTGCCAAACAGGCCCTAAACCATTTGAGCCACTATTGGTTAAAGCTAAACGTATTTTGGAGTCATATCCCATAATTGTATTTCAATCTTCTGCATCAATGTTTCAAAGTATATGAACAGCTTTGAGCAGGTTCAGTTTTTAGGCACATCTTTTGATAAAACTACAAGAAATAAGCGTTCGTTGATTGATATTGTAGTCTTACTAGCACAAGGTGATTGTATCAGTGTCTACCTCGTTCAGCTCATCAAAACATAGCCGGGTAGGAACATTTTACAAACCACTAATTCCTCTACATCAAACTCAATTGGACTCGTAAAATATACAAAATAGAATCAGCAATGATGTGGTGTAGTCGCTCTCAGAAATTCCTTCTGAGATGCGAACACCCACGGGGGTCCCAGATGACTGACTGTCGGAGGGATACTCTGTCCATCCAGGTCTTGGTCCGATCCAGCATCAAGCCGGCTGGACCGGTCACTTCCATCACCTTGGCCGTGACGACTGGGACGATCCATGTTATTTAAAGCTCCCCGTCAGCACAGCCGGTCACGCTCTCTTGATGAACTCTAGGCGGAAAAGTGGTTTAATAGGTGGACGAGGGGGAGGACTAGGGTTGCTCCTGGGCGGAAATCTTCGCCGGGGGGCGAACTGGCGATATACGTGAGTTCAGTATACCGGAAATGTTGGACCGAGATTAATTAATCGTCCGGCTTAACCAAAGATAATAAAGGGATTACACCAATCTTATGCGTGGTCAGGAAATTCAAATAGTACTCCACAGTAAGCCAAAACTTCACCACATTTTTTTAATAGAGATAAACCGTATTCCAAACAAGGGCGGCTTGAGTATAAGTTCACCACGACTCCCGGCCAGGGGACTTCCGGTGGGTTCCTCTCAACCTTTCCCGGGCAAACCAAAAACAACTAGAGGGGACGTTGTTAACCCTCTGCTGTAAACCCATGATGACTTGCGTCTTAGAAAGCGAAACGTATGCTGATATTTATCCCTAAATCCAATATAAACCTTTGGTGTACCCTACCCAAAATAACCTGACCAGCTTGACCTGGATGGTTATGTGCCTTACCCGAAATAACGGGTCCAGCTCAACCTGGACGTTTTGTGTACAGTACACCAAATATCATGGAAGTTTGTGTACCGTACCCAAAATAGCGGGACCAGCTTGGATGGTCATTCACCTCGACCTGGACGGCACCAAAATAACCTGGCCGATCTGACCCGACATGCATAGTCCAATTCTTCTTAGCTTCTGTTCCGCATCCATGTGCCCGTCCTGCTCCAATGCTGACCCACCGTCCGGATCCAAGCTGACCCGCCGTCCGGTAGTTGATTCATTTCGGAACCGCTTCAACACAATGACCACAAATAGTTACTTCTATAAACAATCTTATTTCCAAAATGGATGTGTATTTGATATCGTCTGTACTATGCTCGACAACGCAAAAGTTGTATGATAAAATTCCATTTTAACGCAGCGGAACGGATTATTGCCGGTTACATAGATTATTGCCGCGAACGTCTCTTAGCCAATAAAGTTGCTCTATAATGTATTTCAAGCGTATTGATTGGCTAAAGAGACGAATTACACGGTTTATTGAAAACAATTATCACGCTTTCAAGATGCGATTGCCAAGCCACGCAAGCTTTACAGCGACGACGACCTCACCAAGGCAGTGATAATGTATGTTGGCGACGCCAAGGTGAAGGTTTTGACAGGCAGCTGATCTCTGGGATGACTTGAAAATTTGTGTTTACAGGACGATAACTTTGATTGATGCAACAATCGAGCAGACAGATGCTCTTCGTTATCTTAGCTTGGTTGCTACTTCAGACGTGGCGATGCATACGTCAGAGGGATTTTACATGAGCGTATAACACTTCAAGTATGTACATGCTCATTTAATCAAATAAATAAATATATACAAACGTGAAGTATTGCAGTTTCCAGCAATAATCTGGGTAGCTCGTTTTTTACCTTAAAAATTCCCTCTTTTTCAGGTGGTTCAGCTTGGTCAATTTTAAAGCACCAAAAGATCCCAAAATAGACCTTGTTTTTTTCTTTGATTCTATATACTTCCGAGATATTCTGGATCTAAAACAGCTGAGCATATAGAAAACTTACTTAAGTGTCGAAACTCGGCAATAATCCGCTCCGTTACGTTAGCACGATTTCTGCAGCTTCTCTAATCATATGATGTGAAGCGACTTTATTGTTGAAAAACAAACAAAATTCAAGATGTTACAGATCATTAGAAAACTTCCCTGGAAGCTGAAAGTTCATTTTGCCATCTGCGATTTTTGTGTCGAGGGTTTGATCTCTTCGAAACAACGAATGAAGTTACCATTTTGTCAGAATACGTTCAAGGACGCGTGCAGTACGAGTTTTTGTGGAAATATCGAGGTAGGTGGCAGATGCCCAAAAACGTTTGCTTAAGTCCTTGGCACTAGAAGATTGCACGCTCATGAAAACCTCCATCGGGATCTAAAATGTGGCAATGTCTCGGTGCAAAACGACAGACTTGTGAAAGTGATTGACTGCAAGTAGAGAAGAAAAATGATAATGAGGATAAACACACTCTATCATTTTGTGGTATGCATTACGTTAATTCCCGAGATGATGACTCATAAGCCATACGGAAAACTGGTACCTTCTCCTCTCCTCTTAATTTCAAGCCAGAAAAAAATCGCCTTGTGTGTGCCCAATAGTTTGAGATTGGTAGGTACGTGTGTACGTATGTTGGAAAATCATGTGGTACGGGTTTTGGGAAATCCTCTTCTGGTTTATTTATCGCGGTTTCGTGAGTGTATAGATCCATGGGCAATTCCCAAAACCCGTACCTCATATCACATTACTTCCCAACTTACGTACCTGTCCCAGAACACGTACCCGTACCATACTCAAAATATATGGCACACACGATCCGAGTTATATTCTTTCTCAGGGTATTAGTAGTTTGTTCACATTTCAGAAGATACAATTGCATTCTTGGCCAACATTACTTTCGTATTGTCCTCTTATAGCTAATATAATTCTCGTCATCTTTAAATGATGTGTCTTTCTATTTTCTGACTCGTTACCATCTGCAATGTTCTTGGTTGCGTGCTCCTTAGTTGCTTCCATATCATGTATGACATCTTCTCCCTTTTCACCAGCAGCAACCCGTTTTTTTAGCTGCTTGCGCTCGCGCTTGGACAAATATGTCGCTTTCTTCTTAACAACTGGTGCTGTCGTCTCTGTCTTGCCTTGGCACGGAATCCTTCACCAGCAGCATCAGCAACCTCTTCCTTGTCGGTCGAATCGGTCATATCTGCTGGCTCCTGGTGAATGTGTTTGCCGTGGCACGTTTAGAGGAAGCGATTTTGGATGTGAGCCCGGATGAAACGATTGGGATGAACAAGAAGCGGAGGTTTTTGGGATGCACGCAAAAAGAAGTTTGTAGTCGTCGAACCTTAAAAGTCTTGGCTCGGATTGATATCCATGTTGTCGTTGTCCATATCCGTTGCATTAAAAAAAGTAACATTACAATTGTGTTCGATATTACATAAAGCAAACAATTACGTACACATTCAACAAACGCTGTAAGCTGTTCATCGATGTTCAGACTGTTCCGTTCGCTATCTCCAACGTTGTAATCACCTTTATCACTGTTTAGGCTCATTTTTTTGCCGTTCAGAAGCCTGCGCTTACGCATAGTTTCCAATACCATTGTAGACTCCGACAGTCGCGTCTACGATGAATGCAAGTTTCTGCTTGGCTGATCAACCTCGTCACGTTGAATGTTGGTGCCAAGTGCAGGCGCCATTTTCCATTCGAAAGTCGTCAGAAGCGCCAGCTGGGTCTAGCACTGGCACGTGCGGATCATTTGCATATACGGGGGACATCATGGCAGATGGTTTCAAACTACTCGACTTCAGCGCAGAATTCCGTGCCATCAGCGTCCCACATTGGCACCTCAAAAAGCAGCGATACGAGGATGCTTAAGTTCAATCAAGCGCACTTGTTTTACGTCTGGTAATCAAAACGAAAATCTTTCCGCTCTCCTATTTTGTGCTTTACATCGTGTGTACCACATATTTTGAGTATGGCACAGGTACGTGTTCTGGGACAGGTACGTAAGTTGGGAAGTCATGCGGTATGAGGTACGGGTTTTGGGAATTGCCCATAGATCCATACTATACAATTTGAGGTTCGACACAGTGTATAATACTGTATTAACACAGTATTAATATTAATACAAAATTACCGTACAAGCCGAGTTAAGTGGGGCACACGAATCAAATGGGACACGACAATCTGTATTGTTGACATTCCACTTTCACATCAAAGGAAAGATATGCTTATCACAACTTATAGCACGTAGGTCATGATTATCACACAACCCAGTAAAAAAACCACCTTAACGATAATTCACGGGTCATCTGGTTTTGTGATGGTCCACAACATGTCCTATGATAGGACATGTTGTGGTGCTTGTTACTACCGTAGTAAACCATGATAACGGATAAAAAGAAGAGAGGAAAGCCCATCCAACGATTAAAAGAGGATGAAGGGCATGCATTTTAGCGGAGGCCGTTCAGTTGTGGTCAAAATGTGAGTTGAAATAAGTTATCAGTACAATCTGCATATCTTAATATTGAATGTTGTTTAAAGGAAGTGATTTGTCCTTCCTCAGTAGAATTAAAGTATTGTTTTAAAGTAATGAGTGATATTAAACATTTTGAAAATATATGTGTTTATCATATCATCTTACCTCTTGTAATACTTAGGCTCAATACTCTAAAAACGCTATTTCTACGCTAGTTCAGGGTGTCTTAGAGCTGTAGAATGGGTTTACGCTTCAAACCCTACAGTTGATTCCTGTCTATCTAGCACGAAAAGAAAAAAAGGGGAATTCCCAATACCCGTACCTCTTACCATATGACTTCCCAACATACGTACCTGTCCCAGAATACGCACCCGTACCATTCTCAAATTACGTGGTACACGCTATAATTGGAGTTGCCCATAACTGTATTGCGATTTTCTGCAGATATTTTATGAACAACTTTGAGCAAGTTCAGCTTTTAGGCCGTGGACGATACGCCCGGTGCGATCGATCGACATCTTTTAATATAACTACAAGAAAGAAGCGTTCGTTGATTGATGTATGATAGTCTTACTAACACAATGTGTGTCTACCTCGTACTATGCTCGACAATGCAAAAGTTGTATGATAAGATTCCATTTAAGCATAATCCTACTCGTTTTGCAGCTTCTCAAACCAGTTGATGAGAAGTGACTTTAGTGTTGAAGAAACAAAAACAAAATCCAAGTGTTTACAGATCAGCAGAAAACTCGCCTGGAAGCTGAAAAGTTCATTTTGCCATCTCCCATTTCTGTTTCGAGGGTTTGATGTCTTGGAAACAACGAATGAAGTTGCAAGGACGCGTGCTTTACGAGTGTTTAATTATCGAGGTACGGGCAGATGCCCGAAAACTTTTCTAAACTCTTGGCACTAGAAGATTGCACGCTCATGGCTACATCCATCTAAATGCAATGTCTCGGCGGGAAAAAACTCGCTTTGTGTGTGCCACATAATTTGGGATAGGTACGGGTACGTGTTCTGGGACAGGTACGTATGTTGGGAAGTCAGAGGTACGAGTTTTGGAAATTCCTCACAGAAAAAAATACATTAAATACGTAGTATTTTAAATGCTGTATGTATGTATTTTAAATGCTGTATAATACGTCTGTATAATACAGTGTATTATACAGACGTTACGGTAACGTACACGTGAGTGCCTGTCTCACCGTATTTGAAAACCCCTTTAGATGGACGATATGTCGATTTAATTGGTTAAAATTCGAATGTTTTCTTACTTTTTATCAAAGGTGCTCCACTCCTCCCATGATTTACGCCCCCCTATTTCTAATTGCAGCGCTTGTCTCGGCACGCTCTAATGCTGAGTGGACCCCAAACGTAAGCAAATCTAATTCAACTGTGGATCAACGCGCTCCAGTTAACACCAAACAAAAGCTTCGTGTACACGAAGAATCGGATGAGGAAAGAGTAGGCCCATCGCCACACCTCGACCCCCAAATATTACCTTCATTTTTGAGAAATGGAGAGAGCAGTGCCGATCCTCTCGCCCCCAGTCTAAAATCCTCCATACCGTCATTGGCGCAAGACAAGAGCGTCGCCGAGCCTCTATCTTCAAGTGTGCCAAACAAGGATCTGTCCCACCTCAAAAACAACGAAGAATTGATACGCCGGATGGAATTGCTAGATATCAACCTCGATGAAGTTGCTGCTGCTGTACAAACGTTACAGACCACAAGGGGTTTTTTAAAAAACATGTTCAGCGAGTATAGTCTCACTTTGATGGCTCTCGGAAGCGTATACTTCAAAATTTTCGAGAGTTCCAGCAACGAAATAAAAGCGATACACCCAGACAAACTTCAACCTGTTATGGGCGAGTATGTAGATTCCCCAGAATTCAAAGGTTGGATAAATAACCATTTGGGTCTTCGTGTCTCTATTCAAAAAGTGTATGGAAAGTTGCGCTGGCTAGCAAAGTTTGGAGGCTTAAAGACGTGCGATAAGCTGGACCTGGCTGATATGGCTTTTGGGAGCGAGTTTTTTAAAGTCAACAAAATCGATCTAAGCTTGCTCCTTCCTAAAAGCGAGACCCTTTACAAGCCCAAACATCGGATAGAACACCTGATCAATCTAGATGACGTCGACTCCAATGTTAAACATAAGCTGCGAGATTTTCTCGAGGACCCAGACTCTTTCGGCTATAGCGTAGAAGAGTTATTGACAAGAGCAAAAGACGCGGTTTTAGAGGACGAGTTGACTCATCTCAAAATCAACAAAGCGTTCACTCAACGGATGAAAACGTTACATATTAACATTGACGATGTTAAAGTTGATGTTCAAATGTTGCGAGCTAGACGAGAGATTCCGCAATACAATGATTACCAACTCGCTTTGATGATTCTCGGAAGCAAATTTTTCACGCAAATCGAGAAAATCGAAGGTTCCAGCTCCAACTTAAAGTCGGTAAATAAAGGTGCTCTTCTTGTCCATGACAAGGACGGGTATGTAAAGTCCAAGGATTTCAAAGATTGGAAGGCTCACCGTAAGCCATCTCGTGTCAAAATGAAACATGTGTATGCGAAGATGCTCTGGTTAATGGGGAAGGAAAACTTGAACATCAGGGTTGAGGAGGTCGCTGACATGGCTTATGGGAGCATATACTTTCGAAAGAAAAAAGTTAATCTCGACGAACGCGGCCGAAATATCTGAATTAAACTATGAAAGAGCGAGGTGGTTCAGAACAGAGGATATAGATATGTGGATAAACAAAATGAAACAGGACCCAAGCTCAGTTATCGGTTAAAAGATGCAGAGCTTTTTGAAAAGAAAAGTGAAGCAATTGTTTGCTCGGTGGCGATTGTGAGGAAAAACACACCAACGAAGAAAGTCGCGTAAATAAAATGAAAACAGTATTTTCTCGACCTGGTGCTTTTGTGAAAAAGTGTGCTTTGACATGCTTGGATTCTACTGCAGGTTACGCGAAGGAACCACTTTATGGATCGTTAATCGGCTACTTCTTGTTAAGATTCCATGGGCGTCACGACTGTAGATTAAACAAGTTCGAATTTACGTGTAAGTTGTTGGCGACTTGCACAAATACGCTCTTTCCATGGAATGAATTATATATTATGGTCTTCTCACGGTCGTGTTTACGCTGAAGCGATGGCGATTTAACAATAGTGTTTAAGTAGTTCTGGAGATGTGGCTTTAATGGAACCGAAGTGAGCACCTACGTAATCTCGATCTTGTCTAAGGTTGCAAACGCTGTGGCGCAATTGTTTACGCTTAGGGTTGCGTTCGGCTAAGACCGAGGTTAGAGAAGATGGCTATGGCGACTTAAAAAATAGGTGCACCGTGAATAAAAAAGCACCTCACTATGATGTGTTAATTTTATGTCCTATAATGGATATGTAGAAAAGAAAAACGTCCAAAGCTGAGCGGGAGGCTGCTGCACTCGTTTATTGGTTCTTCAGGTTGTAACATTTCTCATCATCTTATTTATTTCCAGCGCGCTATACCATAGTGCTATCGGTTCATCTTCAGTGAATTCGTTGTCTGAATCAAATGT
>MIQA02022127.1:0-10301 GCA_001887855.2 Sclerospora graminicola | reverse complement strand
CCCGACGAGAAGAACCTGCTCCGATTCATTGAAGACCCCGAATACGAACCCAACCCATTTTTTGACGATTCTGACGAAGAAATGGTTTCGGTCCCCGACGAGGATCCAAATTCGGATTCCAACTGTGATAGCAAAAATGATTCATGGAAGGAAAAGAAGACAAGAATCAAGAACCTGACGAAGAAGAATTTGTTGCTTCGACCGACGTTCGCCGACTCACGATCGAGGATTAGGCAGTCCAAGATGGAAATGACGATGAATCAAAACCTGCCACTCCTGTGCTCCGAGTTTCTGCTCAAGTCGAATCCTTTGGAATACTGAATGCCAGGAAGCTTGCCAAGACAAGAGAAAAGCAGCAAATGTGAAGGTGATACGGAGAACCGTGTTTGGGTTCCCTTGTAAATCAACATGTGCTTCGACAACACACGGCACGTAGCCATCGTGTGGTTTGAGCAATCACAATACGAGCATATGCGTCGACTATCAGTTTTCGTAGGGTTTAAGCACCTGCAACAGGAGCAGTTGATACCTGAGCACGTTCAATACTTTCGGGAGTACCCCGGGATAGCGCGAATTTTTCTTGCGCAAGTTTCTTGGACACATACGACCCGAATTTACTCTTTAGCTCTCGGAGAGGCAAGATGTCACGGTTTCTGCACCAAATACGCATGTCCCTCTTTCGTAATGCAGGCATTGCGTTGAAAAGGAACGCAGAGAAGACATTATTGCCCAAACTGATGTTTAGTACTGTATCAAGGCAGCTCATGGCGTCTTCGTACTTGAGCATGAACTCTGTCATGTCATCACCTTCCTGGTAACGAGCATTGTACAGGAAGTTCATTTAATACCGTAGGGATGACCATAAGCTTTGGTAACCTTATATCGTTCGCATATGGCTTGATAAATATCATAAGCCTTGTCGAAACCCTTGACAATTCTACTATGCTTGTCATCAAGCGTCTTCATCAAGAATGACTTGACTTTAGCATTCAAGCGACGCGTCTGAGCAGCAGCGATGAGAATCTTGTTTTTCGATTTGGCTTTAGCCTTCGCCTAAGTCCAGACGGATCAAGGCTGTCTACCTTGATCTCTTTACTCTCTCAGACCACCATATCATGAGACTGGACCAGCAAATTCTATTGGCCAACCATACTCCACAACCTTCGGACCGCTCGAATCACTTATACTTAACCTTGATATTACCTAGGCAACATGCTCCATCATATCCCCTGTGTTTAACCAACCTTAAACATATTTCGTCGTTTATGTCTCGGCCGGTCTGACTTAAATAATGTTGACCCGGTCCGATATCCGAACATCCATATCCAATCGCGGTACTTACCCCATCCACTCCTCCTGGGACAGGACGTGCTAACAGCGATCTCCGTTCTTTTCTCCACATTTCTGTATCCCGTTATTGCACGTACCATGTCCGACCAATCAACCGTCGCATCCTGCCGGGTTCCCTCGCCAGCGTTGAGATGTGGGCCACTTACATCTGCGTATTTTATTCCGCTTACTCCGTTTCGATGATTATACCAATATAAACTTAGTCTCTTTGATAAACTAAAATATAATTCATTTTGCCTGCTTCCAAGCAAGTCCTTCCGCTACCTTCTCTACCTTTACGCGCATCGTGCTATCACTTCAACACAATCAAAATCAAGAAACACCGTGTTTAACGGTTTGAAACATAGATGTTTCTATCATTATAAAAAAGGCGGTCGTTTATTTATTTATAGTAGTGCCATATATATGTCGCAAATGTTATATATATTTGTTTTATGTCTGAAATCACGTTTAATTTATGCTGTAGCAATCACGCTCTCTAATAGAAACACGAAATGGTAGCTAGGGCTACAATCTGCTGGGTTTGGTTTGGTTACCCGCAGGTTTGAGCGAGCAGATTGAAGTTTACGCCAACTTCAACAGGATTTTGTACATGCATATATATATTAGCTAGCATCTAATATAAATGGCGTGCATGTCGAGGTGCCAGTTGGCAATCTCACTGGTGGGGCCCAGTGCGCTGCTTGAGCAAGAAGCGAGCAAGGCACCTACTCAACTTGTACTTTTTTACGATTTGTAAAAAATTGTCAAAGAATTGTAAGTCGTCTGACCAATCCTATTCTGTAGCCATGCCCTCAGGACCGGGAGATTGCGGGTTCGAGTCCTACCGTGGACAAAAATCCAAAGTCGGATAGAGTCGGGGTCCAAAAGTGTAATGAAATGAGGCCCTTACAGCACCGCGCTTGACATGGCTTACACCACCCTGTATAGGGTCAGGTTCTCTAAATATTCTCTATCCTATTCTGTACCAACCTCGTTTGGTGCAGTGGTTAAGGCCCTGCCCTCGGGACCGGGAGATTGCGGGTTCAAGTCCCACCGTGGATGAAAAATCCAAAATCGGATAGAGTCGGGGTCCAAAAGTGTAATAAAATGAGGCCTTTACAGCACCGCGCTTGACATGGCTTACACCACCCTGTATAGGGTCAGGTTCTCTAAATATTCTCTATCCTATTCTGTTATCGACCCAGAGGTTAAGGCCCTCACCCGGGACCGGAGATTGCGGGTTCGAGACCCCCGTGGACGAAACTCTAAGGTCAGATAGAGTCGGGGTCCAATAGTTTAATTAACCCTTACAGCATCGCGCTTGACACGGCTTACATCACCTCGGGTTCTATAAATACAGCTAGTACTCTCACTTCCGACACCCCCCCCTAACCATTGTTTTACAAAAATACTAATTTTCAAAGTATTTATTGTGCCTTTCACTTTTTTTGGCGGAAATCACCTCCTTTGTATGTGACGTGTGAGCAAAGAAACAATTCTTAGTAATGTGGATTTAAGACGTTCAAAATAGATGACACCTCACGAATTATGTCGGTCACACAACGATTTAGACCAAGAGTTGGCGGGTAACCACTCGCCAATCCAGCATTGCCTGTCGCCTGACCATGTTTTGCTGAGCACTCGTCCGGGCAATTCTGTATTCAATATCTCCATCTTATTATTATATTAATGCATGTACTTTTACCCAAAATTTAACGCAACGTTTGACCAAAAGCAATGCTGAAGATAGAACATTGTTTAAGAATGGTGTTCTGTCAAGAGAATGGTCCAGGCAGGTTAAATTGAAGTTGACAACTAGAGCACTGATTCTAAAAATAGTTATTACTACGTTGCCTTCGCATTCACTTCAACAGCTTGGTCAGTTCGCATTAATTCGACTACTTCTGGAGGTAAACCAGCATTTCTTGAATCCACGCGGGCATTCGGTTGTTTTAGCGTTCGATCAACGGGTGTTTTTTCACCAGTTGAATTGGTCCTTGATACACGCTTTGGCAATCGCTGATTTTCTTTTGCACCGCTTTTAGCGCTTCTCTTTTTAGACGAAGAAAATTTGTTCGAATGCACGTCATTTTCACTTTCATTTGAGCTACTACTTGCAGAAGAAAGAAGCTCGCTGTCATTGTCTGAGCCTGCGCCTGATTCCATGAGATCTGAGCGATTACTTTCGTTATCTATGATCAAGTCGCTGTCTGAATCAGATTGACCATCCATTTGAGACAAGTGACCCGAACACAAAACCAGAGAGACGATTTAAAACGGTTGACCGATAAAAAATGCCACGTTCGCCCATCAAAGACGTTTTGCTCTCGCCTTCTTCAAACTCCCCGTCGCCTTTATAGATATTATCATCATCATCTATCTTTGCACGTTTGACGTCAGCTCCTAAGTGATGTGTAGGCACCACTGAGTTAGTTATGAATAAAAGCATTTAGAAAGTAAGATTGGTGCTCAGTAATATACCTCTAACTCTTGTTTTAGATTTTAAATTCTTTGCAGAAGGCAACGAAGAAGCTGCACGAGACCGTTTCTTAGACCGTGAAGGAAAGGCCGGGGACGCGAGAATCGGCTTGACAGGAATAGGTCGTTCTTTCATTGGTAAATGTTCCACGACTGTACCAAAGCCCATAATTTTTGACGGCTGATCTTTTGGACAATCTAAGATCTCCAGACGGATTGCTTTGCTAAATAAATTGACAACCGGAACAATCAGTAAAATCCAATTCAATATAATATCGTGGTAACGTACCAATTCTCGTCGCAAAAGAAGAACATGTCCAAAAGGCGTAGCACATCACTACCCTGCGCATGTAGATTATTGAACTGGACTGGAATAGTTGACTCAATAGTTTCCTCGGATCTGTCGCCGGTAAGTCAGGGTCTACTTGAGCCAGTTCTCTTGCACCCCGAATTTTGCCTTCAGGCACCGTCGGGTCCGTTGGTATCAACTTTGGCAAAATATGAGGGGCGTTCGTCGCTGTCATCGCTCCATTCATGTCATCATCTAATGCATCCCTTTGGCCAGTGGTACAGTAGAAGGAACTGTTCTTGTTTCAAAGCAGTACACGAACCTCGCTTGTGCTGAGCTGCTCCTCGCTGACAACGAAGACACATTGTATGAGAGTAAAGTACAGAATATGCTGTGCGAGATGTTAGAGCGCGGCTGTGGGGCGCAATTAAGCTCGGTGAACCGTCTAAACTCTTCAGTTAGACGTACCTGTGGTGACGCATAAATGAATAAACACACACCAAAAAATATAGCAATATTGGATGGGTTTTCGTAGCTTATGACATCAGTCACGCTGCTCCAACGCTGGCCAGCACAATCTGTGTGATACATTAGTGCCTGTAAAAATACGTTTGTATAAATGTGAAACAGGTAATAGATTTTCCAAAATGTCGGAAGTGAGAGTATTAGCTGTACTTTCTTTTCTATTCTGTTTTGGAAAGCTATCCGATTGATGATTAATCAATTTAGAATAGCAATAACTCAACAGAGTCCCGCCCACAGTCATCGTGCGCTATTCTAATATCAGACTATGATCGCCATGTTAGAGCATAATCATGCCCGTCCAACACCCTTATTTCCTTTCATAGAAAATTGTAGTTTAAAGGAGCGAACACAACCTTAATTCAATTCATTAAACCAATTTGTTCAGTAAAAGGGCAGCAGCGCAATTTAAACATGAACTACTATGCAACAGCTACGCTGAGTTACCATGACTGGGCACGCCACAAAAAGACAATTATTTCAGCTGAAATAATCGTTGCTTCGGTAGTATTCGTTCAATTCATTTATTTTTTACCTCTAATGGATTGTCACTCTCATCCGAGCACCTACTTGTTCTCACTTGATCCCGTAATCAAGCGATGACTGTCCCTAGCGTAAGCATGAAGTAGCCAAGACCTCGCGTTATTTCGATTGTGTAGCTTTCAGACAATAAATGTCACAGTAGGCTGCGTGATTGGTGTAATAATTGAGTGCGCGAGCTTGAATAGAATGCTTTGATTGGTAGTTGTTGTCGTTTTTTCAGGTTAAGTTGTTCGTTGAGAGTAAAATGTGAAGTGAGATTGTTTACATTGGGGTTCACACATGGACCCCTTAAACGCTCTGAGCCACCCATTGTGGCTTACGTCGCCTAGCCTACTTTTCTCTTATTCTTTGTATTCCTATCTCTGGGTTAGTCAATTTGTTTGCGAGACATGACTAATGCACTTTCGCATAGCCTGTCCCTATTTTGGTTGTACTATGCTTTTGTCCTACGTCTTACTCTCTCACTTTCCTACAATATAGTATAATATAAGCTAGTGAATAAAAATTGCAACGTATAACCAAAATATTTTACGACGCTAACTGCGTCACATGACCTCCCTTCGAGAGAAGACTTCCATTCTTGGAGCTCCAATATTCTGCGATCAAGCCTGTAATTTGCTTTAAATTTTCGATGGGCTCCCACGTGGCTTGGCGAACCTTTTCACCCAACCAATGAATCTTTTACTCATCTTTGCCGTGACGCTTACGGTGTCCGATGACTGCTTGGACTAACTGTCCTTCCGTACCGTCGGCGAGGAGTACCTTGGCGGATTTCTGCTGGCGTCTATCATCCTTACGATAGATCTTGAGTAGCGACGTGTGAAAAACGGGATGGATACGAAGATCCTTTGACATGGCAATTTCATACGAATATTGATGGACCTTCTTCACGACGGGGTAGGGTCCGACAAACCTTGGCGCCAGTTTGCTTGTCGATGCAAAGCCTTTGTGGCGAATATCAAGATTCTTGCCGTTAAGAAGTACGAGTTGACCGACTTCAAATTCTTGCTGCTTGCGGTTCTTGTCATAGTATGACTTCATACGTTCTTGTGCTTCACTCATTGCATCTTGTGCCTTTTTCAAAAAGACTTCTTGCTGAATGAGATAATCTTGAGCTGACTTGTTCAACTTTTTGAACTCCGGGTCAGTTGCTATCTCATCTGGCATGTACGGTACATAGCCGAGATCAGCTTCAAATGGTGACATTCCAATTGATGAATGCACTCTGCGATTATACGCAAATTCTGCCAAATGCAGAAACTCATCCCAGTCATCCTGGACGGGATTCACAACACCTCGGAGATAATCTTCGACGAAGCGATTCGTACGTTCGGTTTGTCCATCTGTTTGGGGCCGAAACGCAGACGAGAGGTTGTACTGGGTCTTCAGGATCGATGTCACTGAAGTCCAAAATTTCGACGTGAATTTTGAATCACGGTCGGAAACAATAGTCTTTGGCAGACCATGATCTTTCATATAATTCTTCATAAAAAGATCTGCGGTATCTTCCGCTGATGCAGTCGTCTTAGTTACGATGAACTTGGCACGTTTCGTCAGACGATCGACAATTACCATGATTGCATCATTTCCTTCCTTGGTTTTCGGTAACGATACCAGAAAATCCATGGAAATTTCAACCCATCTTCCCGATGGAATACTTAAAGGATTGAGTAGACCTGGTGGCTTCATCTGTCTAGCCTTGTTGACGTAACGCTGAATGTACTTCGACATACGCGGCCAGTAGTATTTTTTCTGGACGGCGATGTACGTCTTGTAGTAGCCAGGATGGCCAGCGGTCAAAACATCGTGGTTCTCAAAGATCACACGATTTTTTAAATCTTCATCGTCTGGAATCACAAGTCTTGGTTCTTCATTTTCCATGGTCTGATAATAGAGAAGACCATCGATGACAGTGTGCTTCGGCATTTTTATACCTCCTGTCATCTTACTCATGATGTCACATGTACGAGGACCCGACTTGTATAGTCTTCTGGTCGTCTCTTCGACCGAAACGGGACTAATCTCAATAGTTGCCACGATCTCGCGGCTTGCTGCAGCCTTCAAGAGATCTTGTAAGCTGACTTGAGCAGCTTTGTGCTCAAATTCGGGATTTCGTGACAAAGCATCTGCTACATCATTTGTATGACCTGGAATCCACTTAAACTGTGGTTGAAACTCAGCGAGTTCATTGGACCATCGTGCAACACGTCTGTTCGTCGTCTTTTGCGTCAATATTGTTTCGATGCTCTTGTGAACCGTTTCCACAACAAATAAACGATCGATCAAATAGCCACGCCACACTTTCAGTGCGTGCCTGATTGCAAGAAGTTCTTGCTCGCGAACAGGGTAGTTTAGCTCAGCCGACTTCATCTTTCTACCTGTACAGGCGATGGGGAACTCCATCTCTCCCTCCTTTTGAAACAAAACTCCCCCAATGCAAAGTTGGATGCATCCATTCTGATGTTAAAAGGTTTTGCGAAGTCGGGTAACTTTAGCAGTGGTGGAGACGACAAGCGAGACTTGAGTTGCTCAAAGCAAGCAAGTTGATGGTCCGTTAGCTGTATTACCTCCTTAGACTTTTTTCCTTTGATGCATTCATGAAGCGGACCAGCGAACTGCGCGAATTCCGGGCAGAAACGAGAGACGTACACTGTTGTACAAGAAAACTCTCCATGTGCTTCTTTGTCTTTGGTACGGGCCATTCTTTTATTATCCTGACCTTGTCGGGATCCATACGGACACCATTGCGACCGACAAAATCTCCAAGACATTGCATCTCTGGAACGCAGAACTGACACTTCAAAAGTTTGATATACAACTCTTGATTTTCACATCGTTGAAGTACTCGGTCTAACGCCTCGAGATGTCGTTGATGTCCTTGCTTCTTGTAAACACGTTTATGTCATCAAAGTAGATGCGCATGCAATCGCGCATATCGCTGAACACGCGTTGGAGAAGGCGGTTAAATGTGCCAGGACTTCCACTAAGTCCCATTGGTGTTACCAGATACTCAAACAAGCCATGCGGTGTCGAAAACGCTGTAAACGAAATGTCTTGCTCTCTGAGCTTCACTTGGTAGTAATCCCATAGAAGATCCATGCACGAAAACCAATGACTGTCTGACATAGCGTCAAAAGTATCTTCTTTACGTGGCATTGGGATTGCTGGTAGTATCGTGCTGTTGTTTAACTGACGAAAGTCATGTACGATACGCCAACCAACAGGTTTCTTCACGCAAAAGGTCGGGGCTGAGAATGGAGAAGTACTCGGGCGAATAATATTCGCTTTGACCATTTCCTTCGTCCAATCTTGTATAATCTTGCGTTGCTCAGGGCTCTGACGCCACTGTGAAACGAGGATGGGTTTCGTGCCAGGCTTGAGTTCGATGACATGTTCAATACCTTCACGCACGGGCGGAACTGTGCTCGGTAGTTCTGTTCGAAACACAGTATTGCGACGCTTCCAGGCGACTTCAAACGCCGGATTACTTTTCAAAGCGTCCCATCCTTGCTGCTTAAATCTCGCAGCCTTCTCGGAGTCGTGTGGATTCACCATAAACACGCACTCCACATTTCCTTTACGCAACTCTTTGACAAAATGCTTCATGGAGATGAACTTGGTTTGACCGAAATTGCCTTCATGTCCGTGTTGGCGATAAAAATTAAAGATCTCTTGACTCTGGCTCTCATGAGCGAGTCGTCGATTTTCCAAAGCACGTGCAGGTCGCACGGATGGCGTCGTCAACCGTATTGGATTTTCAGGAACGGTTTGCGAACGGGGCGACAACTGTAGCGTCTTCCAATCAATCTCGGGGTTTTGCTCACGGAGCCAAATCATTCCAAGAATCACGTCTTTGTTCTCAGGGATTGGCATCACCTGGAACTTTGACTTCCTTGCCGGAAAACCAGGAACTTCAAGAATTATATCTGCGGTACGACGGGGACGATGTATCATCTGTCCAAAGCCAAGATCGACTTCTATGATATCGGTTACATCTTCGTGTATACTAGCATTCAAAGATTCTGCAAGTTTTTTCGATATGCCGTTTAAACTGCAGCCATAATCAATGAAAATTGATACGTTTTTGTTTTTCTCCGGCTGACAATATGCAAGTGCTTGAACTTCCAGAATTGCATAAAAAGCACCACTGATGTAGTTGTTTGACTCCTTCTTTTGCGTGCAATCGGGCGAGATGTGCCCTTTCTTCTTGCAGTTATGACATGTTGCATTCTTCTTCCAGTCATCATTCCCATTCGACGATGGGTTTTGACTGTTTTTTTTGCCGCTCTTGCCCTTCCTCGTCCTGTTCGATGACTGCGACGAGTTTTCACTTGATTTCGAGAAATTCTTATGTCCTTGAGCTCGCGGCGGCTTTCCATCATAATGTGCAAACTCAAAGTTTGTGGCGATCTTGATTGTTTCATCCAGCGTTTTTGGACTCTCTTCCTTAATCTTAGCACTTGTCTCGACACGAAGGCCGTGCTGGAAGTAGAAACGCCGATCAAGATCCGCGATGGGCAGCTCCGCCTGCGAATGCAGATCCTGGAACTTTGCCACGTACTCATGAATTGAGCTAGTTTGTTTTAGCTCGAAAAGACGCTCTCGAAGGCTGTACTCAAAATCCTTCGGCTTAAAGCGTTGACGCATCTTTTCCTTGAATAGTTGCCACGTCTTGTTCACACCTGCAGCGGCACATTCCACTGCAAAGATGGTACGACACCAGTTCTGCACGGTCTTTCCGAGGTTGCATGTAATTTCTTCATCAAATTCCGATGAATTTGCATTCATCACATCACGCTTGTATGCGTAGTAGTCCTCGGTGGAGAAGTTAAACAACTCCAAGTCCTCGTTCAACTAGCCATCATACGTTGGCGGATCCTTCTTTCGACCGGGTCCTTGACGGTTCATCATCTGGTTGAACTGAACTTGTGACTGCTGCATGAACGTCTGAGGCTGAACCTGCGACTGCAAGTTCTGTTGCTGAATCATTATCACCAATTGTTCAATGACGGATGGATCTGCAGGGTAGAACCCTTGCTGAGGAGCAAAAGGATGTGCGGCAGGCGCCGGTGCAGAAGCTGACGCTTGCGTCGGTATAGCGTTTCCTTGAACATTCTGCTTTTCTTCTATGGCAGCT